>VRMD01001048.1:0-19390 GCA_009872375.1 Sminthurides bifidus
AAGCGAATATGGATGGTAAAATGAATTAAAAAACTCATATTATTTTATGACCTCAAAGTTCTATCCCATCTTGTTGTCAAGAATCGTTTAACCTCCTTCTCAATTCCTCTCAGAACGTCCCTCCTTCGAGTATCCAAGCTGCATTCACCTCCAGCTCCGTCCTCTTCGACGCCAAGAACCCCTTCTTCAAACACTACATCCAGCCTGAGGACAGCAGGTCACATCGGACTAGTAACGTTGCCCACGGTCAGCATTCAAGCAACGCACCTATCGATTTGAAGGTGGTTCTCGCAGAAATTCAAATTGCTCAAGCCGAGCAACTACGGATGAGCCGATACCGCTACATGCAATTCGTTGCTGCGGCCATGCTAATCGGAATCGGTTGCATGCTCACATGTCCTACTCTTCTGGACAAGATTTCCAATGTATTCAAGCTTCCCAAATGAAATACTAACGATTGCGATACGATCGCTGCGCCAACCTTTTTTTGCGTCTGTGTACGTCCTCTGTAGCTGTTTAGATTCATTCACTTGAGTAGAAACGATACCTCTCCAGCTTTCTCTTTTCCCATGATTTTTTTCAAATGCTGTTTTGCAGCATCTCCTCCAGCTTTACAGTAGTGTGATTCATATGCTAGGACTGTTACAGAAGTTGCTAGATTCACTCCTTACTTTTACTCTAAGTGCTGGAACTTCTCCAGGAACTGTCTCTCTCTCTCCAGTTTATGACTGGAAGCTTTACTCTCCTACCAGTATGTATACAAGACTTACGGTTCTTTAGGCGTAGTACGTAGAACTGTGTGCATGTCGCCCACATTCTGCCCGCATATCATCCTGGATCAACTTTAGTATGATAAAGCATACCTCAAAGGCCAGAATTGATTGCTGAGTTGGAGTACTGCATGCTACTAAAAGGAAACATCTCTACACGTCTCGGTACTCCGTATACACCCCTGATCTGGAGAAAAATACCATCTCCGTTTAATAATGAGTATAAAACATTGACTTTGACTCATCCGCACGAACTACGTTGCGGTCATATGGGTTTGTTTCTATTGTTTAGGATTTGACTGCGGTAGGTGGAACATCATAGCCAATAGCCAGGAAAGAATGGAAGAGAGAAAAGTTCACAGCAGTCATCATCAGTTTTAAATATTGTGCTGCTATCATAATAATAAACATGCGTGAATCTCTCCCACTACCTTTTCCTCCTTATTAGAACTCTTGAGAGGTAGGTTGATCGAGCACACTATATCCTTAGGAGTGTTGTGACATCGTCACCTGACAAACTGCTGCAGTGCTATTTGATGACTCCTTGATTGTTTTGGTACATCAACCAGTTTATCCAGTACCTTATGTAATTGGGCGAGCAGTTTGTGCACTTACCTGGAGGAGCGTACAGTGCAGTGTTGTGTGATGCTGCAGTTCGGACGATTACTAGTGCAATTCATAGCTGCTGAATGAGAGGCAGCATTTAATTGAATCACGAAAACAAATTAAAAGTATTATGAAATCTTGCTGGTCATTAATAATGTGGTGATTGGGCTCGCTCTAACTAGTAGCCCTAATTAATTTAATTGTGAAAGAATCATTCCTATTTGGGTTGTGCAATCTTACGATACGTAGATTTTAGTTGTTACAAGTAGAGTAGTGTTTTGGAAATCGTGAATGCCGTATTGGCACCGAGTTTTATAGCTTTTAACTAAAGATTTAATTTAACGTCATACAGGTAAGTCAGACTGAAAGGATTCTAATGGTTGTAAATGAAATTCTGTTTTGACGTCTGTTTTTAAACTGATTTGAAAAAAAAGTTGAAACATTGCTTTGCAGCTTAATCACGTAATTCATAATGGAAGGACTTACGAAAAAGCCTTTGGATGAAATAATGTCGTTTTTTGGAGGAAATCCGTTCTCAACGCCGGTGGGCATGAAAATTGGTGAGTTGATATTTGATAACGTAAGGCTGGTCATGGATTGGAAATATCTGATTTGCAAATTTTGGTTTGTGCGCAGAACAAGCGACTGATTCGTCATTAGCCTCAGAGAATTGGGCATTGAACATGGAAATCACCGACATGATCAACATGTCAGAGGACGGAGCCAAAGATGCAGTGCGTGCCATACACAAAAGATTGAAACAAAACGCTGGGAAGAATTACACGGTTGTGATGTACACTCTAACGGTGTTGGAAACTTGTGTTAAGAATTGTGGTAAAAAATTCCACGTGCTAGTTTGCCATAAGGACTTTGTTCAGCATTTAGTGAGTTTGATCGGTGAGTTTCTGCTGAATTATTTGACATGAGTTCTGAATGAAAGGTCTTTCCGCTTGGATGAAATTGAGTTGAGAAAAGTAATAAATTTAATTTTCAGGTCCTAAAAACGATCCGCCGTTAGTTGTGCAGGAAAAAGTACTGGGACTAATACAGTCGTGGGCAGACACATTCCAAGGGCAACCAGACCTAGCTGGCGTTGTGCAAGTTTATCAGGAACTGAAGTCAAAAGGAATTGAGTTCCCTATGACGGATATGGATTCTATGGCTCCTATACTTACTCCGAAACGAGTGAGCTACTTTGAAAGAGTTTTATTCTGAAGTAAACGTTTTTATTCTAAGTATTTTAAGGTCTGACTTAAATTCTTATTGTTGTTCTGAACTGTTATTCCAGAGTGTCGAGTCTGAGCCTATTCTGCACCAAGTGGACTTGGGTGAACGTCAGGTATGCGGACAATGAATTTATCAAACGTGTATCAGGTTTCGGTAGGTAGCGCCTCATTAGGTAGCACTAAATGGAATGCAGGAAGGTTCTGAGTATAGTAAGTGAACGGAAGTTATCGTCTCCCTCTCATGGCTGCAATCTAACCCGCAAAATTGACCAGGGAAGCAGAACCATCAAAATATTGCGAGAACGACGCAGAACGTTAAGTTAGTTGTTCCGACGGTGTATGAATCACTGAAATTACTGCTGCTTTGCTAGTCGTGTTAGGTCTGTGTAGTTAATGCGGAGTTTGCATGAATCATCACTAGCGATAACATGCCTACTTCCGTGGCAGAACATAATTTGATTTACCAGCAAATAGATGCATTGCTCTCTTCTCGCACTAATGCAGCACGCATTGTGCTACTAACCGGCCATGCCATGAGTTTTTGATCTCGAAACGCGAACTTCTGTATTTAAAGTCAACGTCGAATTTAAAAGAGATTGCTGTAGTTCCTTTAACTAACCCGTCTTATTTTCCTTCTTTTCTTTTGGAATTTGCGTAACCTTGGTACATTTTTAAAATGGACCTCCAGATAAAAGTGACTCCTGAACAAACTCTGAAAATACGGAGGGATCTGGAAGTGGTTCAGAGCAACATGTCTGTCTTCTCTGAAATTTTAAGTGAATTAAAACCTGGATCCGAAAATCCTAGCGATGTTGAGCTGTTAGAGGTAAGTTGAGTACGATTTGAGTATTCATTCCTAGTATGGCTACGTAGCATATGGAGACCTATTGATTTTTACTAATGCATTTTTTGATTACCTAGGAACTGAATACAGCATGTAGGGAGATGCAAAAGCGTATAGCGGAACTCCTGTGTACTATATCATCCGATGAACTAACTGCAGAATTACTGCACATCAACGACGAGTTAAATAATTTGTTCCTGAGGTAAGAGCCGCAATAGTTTAACAGTGTTTCCATCCTTTTTAACTACTTGTAAGGGAATCAACGTTACTTTCAGGTATGGACGTTGCAAGAAAAATACCGAGAAGAATCTTCATAAGCAGCAAGAGCCATCATTAATAGATTTTGGATCTGAAGAAGCTGCAGAAAAAATGAAAGGTTTAAAATTGGACGGTAAGAAGCCCAAAGTTAATGACGACGCAGACTTCGACTCCTTCGCTCAGTCAAGGACGGAGAAATCCGCAAACGATAAAGAGGTACTTAGCTTTAGATAGCGGTGATAAAATAGCATTCCTCTGTGTCGATGTTGTAACTTTAGTGTAGTAGCACGTTGCCTGACAGTTTCTTAATACTTATTTTGATTTTGTTTTACATTTTAGGAAGAAATATTGATGGTAAGTTAGGCAATGATGATGCATGTCACTTTTGATTTTTGCTTGATTCGTTCAAGTTACACTCTCTCTTTATGTTTCCGCCAGGGACACAAGCCCTCTGATTTCGATGAAATGGAGGCGTGGCTACGAGCGAACGTAGGTGTTGTTTTGTTGTGTTTTTAAACGTATCGGCGGACGAATGTCTTATACTGTTAATAATTGCTCTTATTCTAGCCTGGTGCCGGTGGCGCATCAGCGGCAGACCCAGAAGCTTCGCTGACAAGTTCCGAGTTTGATAAGTTTTTGGCTGACCGAGCTGCAGCAGCTGCAACGAGCGCCTCCGGATCCAAGTCCTCACCTTCTGATGGTCACAAAAGTTGAAAATAACTACAACAGCAGAACATGTCTTCACAAGTAACTGTAACTTTTGGTCTCCTCTGCAGTGTTATTTAACTCGTATTACGGTTGTTTTTCACAACGTTGTATTCAAAAAAGTATTGTACAAGTTTAAAACCAACCCATACGTACGTATTTCTATCACAATTAACACCGCCTATAAATGCATAAATTTAAGCGAGAGTCACGTAAGTCGCCATGTAAACTCGTCAGTACCTCTGTAGCAAATACTTTAATTTAAATGCATTCGAGCATCTTCCTATAGCACGGAGAGAGCTTACATCTTCAGTTGTTAATCAACGAATAATTACGATTCAGCCATTAATGTGATTTGTGCAGTTAACCTGTATACAATAACATACTCATTCTTTCGTACCTTGGCTTGCATGTCAGCCATGACTACGAGTTTTGAGGCATTTAATAATATGCAACCCACTGATTTACTCTTTACAAGCTCAAGATGAACATGTTATTCTTAGTTATAAGTTCATGACCAAGGTCCAACACTGACAGGTTGATGACTTGTGTACAGTCAAGAGATACATTGAAGCTTTGTGTTTAATTTGATCATCAAACTATTTATAGCTGCGAGAAGATCATTTGATGCATTCGCTCACGAGAGGATGAATGTTGGGAGTTAATTAATCATGAGCCTAGGAACATTGCATGTTAGTTTACCAGCCACTCGCTTAAGACTGAGGTTTAACAAAAACCAACATCTTGCGCATTGTATGACGCTTATAAGACTTATCATTTATTTGCGTTTGTTTGCCTACAAAGTCAACAAAAGACAAGAAGCGTTTGGACAATACCATCATTTCAATCTACTGATAATCACACTCTTTTATACTCAAATGCAGCATGAACCCTTACTGATTTCATTGGTAGTACAATCTCTTCCCTAGTTTCCGTGTGACACATGATCACATGCTTTTTCTGTTTTCATGACATTCAATTTACGCAAAGTGTAAAGCTTTTTCCCAAATTTTAAAGATTCTATCATGAAATTTTCCATGAAGAGAAGTGTATTTTTTCCGTGGAGGAAATAGTGACTGCATTCGAACGGTTGAAAGTGAGGTGACAGTTACTAGTTACTAATAATGATCTGTACCTGCCATTCAGTCTTTTGTTAATGATTTCGTAGCCTAAGTCAGTATAATTAAGCCAACTGAAATGGATGACGACGGGGAGAACAATGCGGGGCCGTTTTCCCTGCTGGCAAGTTTTTCGGACATGAAGGACAGGTTTACGGTAAATTGACATCCTCTATCTGCTATTAAGTTTAAAAGACGTTCAAAATTCATCAAAAATCATTTTTTTCTCAACAGAACAGCATGCGTAGCCTATCGAGACGTAACAGCGTTGATTCTGAACTGGATCGTTTAGTCAATCAAAGCACAGACGCTGGTGCGGAAATGTAAGTTTCGCTGTAATGATAAGATCTTTGCTGGTCAAATAAAGACGGGCAAAGTCTTAATGAAATCGAATCACAAGTTTATATTCGATTGTTCCGATTGACCAACTACCCTTTTATCGTAGGAAAAGCTATGGAGCCATCGGGACGATGGAACTTGAGATGATGGAAAACGAAATCACGGAGCGTATAACGCATGTGACCACTAAAGAAGCGCAGCAAGCGTCCGCATCTTTTCCAGACCCTTCGCTACCACTAGAAGTTCACACTGAAGTTGAAGAACATATTGAAGTTCATAAGTTTCCTGAGAGACTCCAAGTTCCGCGGATCAGCATCTCACAAGATTTCAACTTTCTTACAGTCGACACATCGTTTGGGTAATCTGCCAACCTTTTATGCATTATCTTACCTGCAACTAAAACGAAAAGTACGTCACATAGTCTGAACTGTTTAAATGGCAGGCATTACCGAGCAAACCCCTTGGAAGGCTTGATAAGTGAACCTACCAGCCCTGCTCCGCCTGTTTCTCCTGCTGCCTCATTTTTATCAAGTTGTGAATTTCAACATCAGCCGTCGAAAAAGTTTGGATGGAAACGAAACCTCAAGATTCTCATCATCGCCGGACTGTTCCTTGGTGCTAGCGGTAATTTAATGTTTTTCAGATACTATGCATAGTATCTCTATGCACTCACGTTGAATATCCAGTTGTGTGAGCTAACTTATCCCAAATCGAATTTCAGGGACTGATTACAGCCACAATTGAGCGGGATAACCAGTTCGTTCAAGTAGCGACTAAAAACGATAAGCCGTTTCGTAAGAAATATTATTTAATTCTCAGAAAAATTTGGATCTACTTTTGAATGTACGGACAACAATGAGAATAATGCTGCTTGCAGTTTTGCCAATTGCTGTTCCTTTGGTCGGTTACTTTCCCATACTTTCTATCACGATGAAAGGAGCTTTCTTGCCAGAAATGTATGAAAATGTCTCAGATGCTTTTGTCACAGTAGCCATTGAAGCTTACAGCACGAATTTATTCCAGCATGATCCTCCTCAGGTAAGTGTAACCGTAGTATTGATTAATCTCTATGCATTTGCTGACTTTGCTGCTAAAAATAGATGAATTATTCCATTCACACCACATAGGTAATTAGTAACGAGTGGAAAGTAGGAGTCGCCGTTGCGTCATCAAGGACAATGGTAGAGTCCGTCCGCAAGAACCTCATTAATTTGGCGTCCCTGCCACTAAGAGTAAGTTTCAGTTTATCAATCTAACTGGCTGCGTTAAGTTTTTTTCATGTGATAATAACCGTTTTGATCTCCTAAAAAGCATCCTTAAGGGCCACTACGTTCTCGCAATACGAACAGATTCGCCAGAGGTCGTGCCGCTCTCCGTGTCTGTACATTTGGTTGGCGAGGGCGTTCAAAATGGCGCTATATACGGCGGTCTGGTCTTGATTGGGTTGTATGTGCTGATTATATTTGAAATTATGAACCGGACTCTCTCAGCTATGCTGGCAGCAGCTTCAGCAATTGCGATTCTTAGCTTCTTGAATGAGGTGAGGTGGAGTTTTTAATATTGTTTGCCTTCTGATTACCGATCATGGATAAAGGATTACGAAGAAAATTTATGGCAGAAAATAATTGCTTTCCGGTGTTTCAGCGGCCTACAACAGAAGAAATGGTATCCTGGCTGGATATGGAAACTCTAATTCTTCTATTTTCTATGATGGTGATGGTGGCCATATTCTGTGAGACTGGTTTTTTCGATTACTCTGCTTACCTGATGTACAAGGTATATTGCAAAATGGTCGCCAAATGGCTGCACCTTGTTCCAGACTCAATAATTAATAGCCGGTGGGAATGAAATTCAAAGTTGTATCAATTATTGCCTTGCAGATAACTAACGGTCAAGTCTGGCCTTTGATCACGATCCTGAACTTTTTTACCGCTTTCGTATCAGCCTTCTTGGATAATGTGACGACTGTTTTACTTATGACACCAATAACGATCAAGTGAGGGAAACTGGAGTCTCACACATCTTCATTCTATAGTTGTGATGTGATCATCGCTGACTAAACTTTAACTAATTTCAGAATTTGCGAGGCAATGACCCTGAATCCAGTGCCAGTGTTAATTTCAATGGTCATCTTTTCCAACATCGGTGGAGCTATTACTCCAGTAGGCGATCCTCCGAACGTGATCATTGCCAATAATCCAAAAGTTATTGAAGCCGGCATCGACTTCGCAACTTTCTCCCTTCATATGATGCTGGGAATAATACCCGTATTGATAGTTGCGTACTTGCAGATGAGATTTATGTTCAGATCGATGAAATCCTTGCAGTTTTCAGAACCGTATGATGTCGCAGGTCAGTTGGTCCATAATATACTCAATTCATACTAATTATTCTCTCAGAAGCAAGTAAGGATGATTCATTTTCCTTAACAATGCACTGGTTTACAGAATTAAGACGAGAGATAGAGGTGTGGCTCCGAGCTGCCGATTCCTTGTCCTTGTATTCAAAAGACGAGAACCATGTCCGCACATTGCTTCAGTCAAAGATACAGCATATGAAAGATAAGCTCAAATCCAAAATCCGCAATGGAGGGTATGTGAACCTGACCATCACATTATCAGTAGAACGATTATCAAAAGCCTCCAACTTCAAAACGGGCATGTTTAAATCATTGATTTTTGCATTACAGGCAAAATGAAGAAGTATTTAAATCTAACTTAGTAGAGCTTCGAGAGAGCGTAAGTTTCTATACTTATTAGTAGATTTCTTTAGCAATGTATGCTACTGTAGTTGTTGACCAAGACCAAGAAGAGAAATTGCATTTGGGGTATTCTTGTTCCTCAGTGCCAAATCCGCGACTGGCCGTTGTTAATCAAGAGCGGCATCGTTTTAGCAACGGTCATGGTCATGTTCTTCTTGCATTCGATTCCACAACTGAATTTGTCGCTGGGATGGACGGCTCTTTTGAGGAGCGATTTTGCTTCTAATTTTAGCAGATAGACGAGAACTGGAAGGGATATTTTCCAGAGTTGAATGGTCAACTCTAATATTTTTCTCCGCCTTGTTTATAGTAATGGAGGTAAGAACCGTGGCATTACTTTAATTACCCTCGCCATGAATCTTGGGAAAGAGCGTATTCCCTAACACTGAGATCCCTCCCATTGTATTTGACAGGCTGTGTCCAAACTTGGTTTACTGAACTGGATCGGCAAGCAAGCGGAGCTGGCAATCACATCGGTTCATCCAGATTATTTTAGCAGATAGACGAGAACTGGAAGGGATATTTTCCAGAGTTGAATGGTCAACTCTAATATTTTTCTCCGCCTTGTTTATAGTAATGGAGGTAAGAACCGTGGCATAATTACCCTCGCCATGAATCTTTGGAAAGAGTGCATTCTCTAACACTGTGATCCCTCCCATTGTATTTGACAGGCTGTGTCCAAACTTGGTTTACTGAACTGGATCGGCAAGCAAGCGGAGCTGGCAATCACATCGGTTCATCCAGATTCTCGTCTCACGGTTGCAATTCTCATTATTTTGTGGGTCTCTGGCCTCGCATCCGCCTTCATCGACAACATCCCGTTCACAACGATGATGGTGCAAATTGTAACCGGCCTGGCGGAGCGCATCGACATGCCACTGCAACCACTAGTTTGGGCCCTCGCCCTCGGAACGTGCCTGGGTGGTAACGGAACTTTGATCGGAGCATCCGCGAACGTTGTATGCGCAGGTGTGGCTGACCAGCATGGTCATCGGTTCACCTTCATGGAATATTTCAAGTAAGTTTCTTTGACTCAGAGCCAAGGGGTTGATTTGTTATCACTAGCTGCTGCGTGTGACCTCCAGCTGTGATGTAAGGAAGGAGAAGTGTTGTATCGTGTCACAAGTGGGACAGTTTGATACTTGACCTGACATGATGTTTCTTCCAGAATCGGTTTCCCAGTGACCATTGTGTCACTAATCGTTTCACACTGCCTACCTCTTGATCTTCCACTCGCTACTCGGATGGAATTCGTGATTAGGTTCACATACAAATGGGCCTTGTTTTCGGAGTACTCTTCTAGTAGCTTACGCCGTATAAGCATAAGCCCGTGTAAAAAAAATTAGGAATAGAGTTGGAAGGGCTGAAAAAATGGTGCGAGGTCAACAATCTCATCAATTTTAACTAATAAGATTGCATCAAATAAGCGTTTAAGGATTTTACAAACCAAACTATTGAGACCGTTATATGTACATAAAGATCATCACGTGAGTCGCAACAGGTACTTGATTGAATCAAGGACTGTTTCAGTCCAATTAATCTTGAACAAAGGTACTTAAAGCCAAAGTTCGAAACCAATGTCCGTACTAATACGAACAGAGCTGATATTAAAACGAATGTTCACAGGCAAAATAGCTACTACTCTATACAAGCTTCAGGTTCAAGCAAAAAGACATCCATGAAAATTATTGCGATGAATGAAGTACATATATAAGGTGCGAATCCGTCCTACTTCGAACACCATCTTGCTAATGGGGCCAGTTCCATCAATAACACCGAGCTTCATGTTGCCTCTTACCTGTTTTAGCCACCTCATTCATTTCAAAAAATTAAATAATTGTAGTCTCCAGTTGAAATTGGACGTAGTTAATTAATCGCCTTTAATCCATTACGATACGTATCATTCACAGGGCTGGCCTGCAGAGTCGTCATCAAAATTCTATTGCAGGTGTTTCTGACTTCGTTTCGTGCACAGTTTCTAGGGGAATTCGGACCAAGCCTGCCAAATGTTTTCAGGTGAGCGAAATATGGAAACGCCTTTTCGCCGGCAACCAGTTATGCAAGCGTCGCAAAAAGCTTTTTCCCAAATGGTATACTGTAATTTAATTTGCTAAACTTCCATTCTCTTATCAACGGGGCAATGTGTTAATGGAAGTATGACTATTCGGTTCAGTTGCTATTACATTTGATGCAGTCATCGTCGTATGAAAGTTTAATGATTGTTTTCAGTTCCGTGCCAATTTAATTAACAAGCCTATTCCAGAACTAGAATAGAGTCTGTTAACTGTCATAGGTGAAATTCAACGAAGTTGAAACGAGTTGATAACCATCGTGTTATAACAGTTACGAAAGTATTACAGGGGAAAAACTTTCGTATCTGCCTTGATGCTATCATAGATTACTTAAATCAGCTAGCAGAGCGAGTCGGTTAGGTAAGAGTTGCTGGAAGTGCAAGCGGAGAGGGTCCGGGAGGTGTGAGCGGAAGCGACACGGGGGTTTGGTTCAGCTGCCACACTGGCAATCATTCATCGTCGTATAAAAATTTCATGAGTTTTTTCAGTTCCTTTCTAATTTAATTAACAAGCCTTGGCCAGAATTAGAATAGTTTCTAGTGGGTGAAATGAAACGGCGGAATTGATTACAATGCTGTCATCAGTACTTCATAATATAATCATTGTAATATTCATCATTCAAAAACTGATCAATTCATCTTATAATATAAGGCAATACAACCAGTAACCGGAGTGAACTTATTTGAAATGAATCAACATAACGAAGAGCGCTTTTAATTGAGATAAAAAAGTCGAAATGCGCTTGAGGGGTTTGCCAAGAACAGCCTGTTTAATGTAAAACCAAATCCATCGAAATGGGTGAATATAATTTAATTACTCTGCTTCTCTGCAGCCATTAAGTCTTGAGCGGTCATGAGTTAAGGTAGTATTTTTGTCTGCGGATCAGGCTATGTACAACCAATGAGTTTTTCTCGGATATTAAAAGTCTCACTGGCCAGTCCTCTATTACAACCAGATATAAAATCTTCGATGCATACTTACGGCATCTTGCTGATCTAGTGCTTAAAACAGGCCACGAACCGCAGAATCAGAACTGCGTATTACTTTTTTAATTTGAGAACAACCGGCCAAACGCTCAATAGTGAATACTAGACAGTCTGAAAGTGAATGAAAATTTTCGGCTTAGAAACATTTACATGGCTAACTAAGAGAGAATACTGTCTGGTTTTGCAAATATTATTAACAAAATTCGTTTCTCGCTTAATACTTCCACTGCAAATTCAGACGTTAATTGTGCGATCTGCAACTGATCATCTCAGTATCGCTTCCGCAGTGAGTACAATTGCCGTTTTCGGACATTTTCGGAAATCTGGAAGCTTTTAAGCTTCTAGAAGCGGACCAGCCCTAGTTGCTGAAAGTTCGTACCTGGGGTTGATTCAAAGCAGCCTTTGCATTTTGCATGATGGTATTCACCAAACTCTTCCGCAGAGTTGCGTCGGATCCGCAACCCACAAACGACGACTTGACAACTCTGACAAAAGAAATGATGGGCGGGGTTCAAAAATTAGGCAAAGTGTACTTTCTCCCTTTCACCTGGAATCCGGAAACAGAAACTGTGGAAATGCGTGGATTGGACCGCTCAAAACGATTTTTTCTACTATACATGATTCTTCTAACGATTTCCTGCATAGTTAATGGATGCAAGTGGTGGATTGGCATGCAAGGAACTGTGAAACTTTCAGCCCTTTTCCAACTAACTACTAGATTTGTAGTCTATTCCTGGCTGACATTGGGCTTCGTTCATATTCACAGGAACGCTGAAGTTTTCATGTCCATGATTAATGAACTGTATGTACTGCAGCGCAATCTGACCGGTAAGATAAATGCTACATTGAAACTCTAATATTTCAGCGTGAGCAAAATCAAAAAAGTGCACAAATAAAAGCAGTTCTAGCAATAGGACGTACAGTAAAGGGTCACATTAGCGTCCCCCCTCAATAATGTCGGGGCCCTTGATATCGTTGATACCCTTAGCTTACATTCAAGATTTCAGTAAGACCTTTTAAAAGGTCTCTAAATTTTGGTACCCAAAGAAGACGTTCATTTGGAGCTTCACTCTATTTTATTAACTTATTAACTACTGCAGGTACCACGAGAAGGAAGATTCAAACGAATCGAGTCAAGTGGGTCATCAGGTCATTTTGTCTCTTTATATTGAGCTTGACTATTCCTGTTGCCCTACCCAACTTGACAAATCCTTCGCATTCATCAGCATATGCGTCGCTTTTCTCCACATCTTCAAAGCTTGGAATGTGGCAAAGATTCGGACTGGCCTTTGTGCAAGGCGCATCCACGGGAGCAGTTTGCTGCGCTAACGTATTTTATTTCAGCTGGAGCGTTTTTTGTTTCCATCTTATACCTCCTTCATTGCTGGAGCTTAGGTGCGTCACAGTTTTCTTCTCCAATGTCGTCAAAAATTCAAACGAATTTCTTAATTGTTGAGAAACTCTTACTTTCTATCAGAGCTTGTGACCAAGAACGGCAGCAGTCTCCTTCAATGACCGGAGTGAAGCATGGATACAACGTTTTGAGCATTTTGCAAGCCAAAGTGACCGAGTGCTTCAGATACTGGACCCTATATTACACAGTTGGCTTTATGCTGATTGTCATTTTCTACTTCTGCGCAGCGATAGTTGAAAGAAGCCCACGCGTGCTGATGACGGCCGTGGTTTTGAACCTTAGTGCCAGTTGCCTCATTCGCCAGGCAGGGAATATTCATGAAGCGTCATTGTCAGCCCTAAACAGCTGGAAGGACGTCAGCAGTCCTGCATGGTTCCCTAAATGGAGAAAAGCGTGTCGTCCTTTAAAAGTCAACGTCGGTCCATGGTTTTTTCTAGACCGGAGCTACCTCCTCACCTTCTCTGATATTGTATTCAACAACATCATCTCCCTCATGTTGTACATGACTACACCTCTAAGTTCGTTTGCACACGGCCATTCTCCATTTTATCCTCAAGGTAATCTTTTATTTTACAGTAAAAACTGTCTTGTCCGCAAATTCCAGTATAGCCTGGCATGCATTATCATCACAAACTCACGACTTCTTGAGCTAACCTTACCTTTGAGCTGACGACTTACACCTAACCTTCCAAATAATGCAGCAAACACCTTTCCTTCCGGCTTCAGCAATCACCAGTTCCAAAATTAAGGCAATATC
The DNA here is from genome assembly GCA_009872375.1 of Sminthurides bifidus. Taxonomy (NCBI): domain Eukaryota; kingdom Metazoa; phylum Arthropoda; class Collembola; order Symphypleona; family Sminthurididae; genus Sminthurides; species Sminthurides bifidus. The sequence continues at coordinate 13,857 of VRMD01001048.1, forward strand.
TTTTCCCGTGCTTTCACCCTGTGTATGAAGAAAGTCAAGCTGTGGCTAAAGGCATCGTCTATGCAACGGTCATGGTCATGTTCTTCTTGCATTAGATTCCACAACTGAATTGGTCGCTGGGATGGACGGCTCTTTTGGGAGCGATTTTGCTTTTAATTTTAGCAGAGTTGATTTTAAGTTGACAAAAGTGAGCCTTGTTCCCGGAACACTCCACTAGTAGCTACATAAGCCTAAGCTCATGTACACAATTAAGAAAGTTGGAAGGCTCAAAAATGTCCGAGGGCAACAATCTCATCACTTTTCACTAATTAATTTACATCAAATAAGCGTTTACGGATTTTACAAACTAAACTACCGATACCGTTATAAAGATCATCACGTGAGTTGCAACAGGTACTTGATTGCATCAAGGACTTTATCAGTCCAAATCATGTTGAACAAAGGTACTTAAAGCCAAAGTTCGAAACCAATGTTTTAATCCTCACTAACAGAACTGTTATGAAAACGAGTTCTCACAAGCACAGTAGGTACTACCCTATACAAGCCTGAGGTTCAAGCAAGAAGGAGTCCATGCAAACATTGCGTTGCGATGGACAGAGTTGAAAAAAATTCGATAATATAATGGCATTAAAGGATCTACTGTAGCCATCAGTATCGATGCAAATAAAAAGTATTCAAACTATAAAGCAAAGTCAATTGAACCGTGATTCCTTACACGAAAGTACATGAACAATGAGAAGTAACTGCGCATGGTACAAAATAAATAAAAAATTCATACTGCGATAACGACTATCGGAGCCAGATTGCTCAGAGTACAACATCTTTTAGCAGATTTCATACAGCAGGTAACGAGCAAGGGTTCGAGGCAGTCCTAATTGATCAACGCAACCAGGGAGCTTAGACCCGAGGAATTTCCAGATGCTGAGCCTAGCTTGGTGCATGAGGGAGCTGGGGTTCTTGCTTTTGTTCAGGGCAATGAGTTTCTGCTCAGTGGTCAACGAAGGACAGCGCCTTATCATGGGAGGGTCGAAGCGTTCAGCAGCCTCCAAAAGACCGAGAATCAGTTCTTCCTGACGGCCTATGTTGTGCAGGCAGTTGAGAATGCCACGTGGATCGCGAAACTGCGACGTTAGGATCACCTTCGCTCCGAACTTCATCAGGAGGTTGACCACCTTCTTGTCCACGTCGTTGTTCGAGGACAAGTACTCTCCCAAGGCAGGTTTCAAGGCGGTACCGTCGTCGCTTATGATCATTTTGTTCGGATCGGCTCCTTTCTCCAGTAAAATCTCCATTATCGCCAAGCGGTTGGGAATGCCGTCTGCGCATGCGACGTGCAATGGTGATCCAATGATGGGGGAGCTTGCATTTACGTCTGCCCCTGTGAATTATAATTGAAGCTATCTATTTCTCTTTCGAAATCATCATAGTTATTTGTCCAATGTTCTCACTCAGCATTACCATAATCAACGAGCAGTTTCACAAGGCGAACGTCCCCCTTCAAGATGGCGATATCCAAAGGTGTTGGTTTCTGGTAGTCTGGCGGGAAGTTGACCTGAGCACCTTGCTTCAGTAACAGCTCCAGTGTTTCATAGCTACCCGATATGACAGCGTAATGCAAAACGGTGCGAAAATCGTGACGCTCATCTGTCATTGCGTTAATGTCAGCGCCATGGGAAATGAGGCAAAGGACGGATTCCAGCAGATGTGGCACGCGGCACGCCTTCATCAATGGGGTCATGCCGCTCCGGTCCCGAGAATCAGGGTTTGCTCCGTAAGTTAGCAGCAGGTCCAAGAACTGAACATCCATAGGAGGCACAAGGTTGATCTCCGCTCCAAAAAAGTAACGGGCATTCGGATTAGCTCCGTGTTCTGCAATAGATATTACGGCTTTGGATTACTCACAGGCCTTACCCATGCGTTGGTGTGTGTCATATGCTAATTTTCTCATGCTGTTTAAGGTGCATCTGGACCTTCCCCTTCAAAGATCGACGATTCAAGGTTTTTATGCAATGTGGCGTGGAATTGCTTGTCATTAATTAAAGTCTTGAAGCTGGATGACGTTATTTGCGATTACAGTGGGTGCATGCACTTGGGGACATTCTGCTTCACTAGCGATTAAGAACCTGGTTCAAGTCCAATTGCTTGCATTTGCTCCTCCTTTCAACAACTGCAGTAGCTTCAACTTTGCGATTCGAAAAACATGAATAGACAATGGGGCTTCCCATAAATGCCATTTCATCCTGCAGAAGATTAGCAGCAACTCTTGAGACCAGATCCCTTTCCCCTTGAAAGCCAAGAGGTTGCTCAAGCCGTTGCAGAGAAAGTCGAAATAGTTTGCGAAGCCAGACTACCTGCCACCTTCTTCGAGCGCGGACGAATCTCAAGTTCACGGTTCCGGTTAGTTGTGAAGTTCTTTTTCCTGTACCGGTGCCAACCACCTACTCACTCTGTGATTTCTAAGTAAGCTGCCATGTTGCTGACTTTCCGATGACATATGCCGTGTATATACACTGGCAAGTGCTGAAGGTGACTGACGGGCGGTTGGACAAGCAGTAAAACACTAGAGTCAAACTCAATGCACTTACCTAGAAGAAGACGGGCGGCATCGTAGTGATTATTTTTAATTGCCAGACGGAGTGGCTCTTCGCAACAGGTTGTGCGAGGGTAGGCTTCGATAATGTTCTCACGGTAATCCGTCTTTGCACCGTGCTGCAGCAGAATCTAGGGAAACCCACAGCAGTTTTCTAATTAGAATTCAGTATGCCGATCAACTTCTTTGGCATCCGCACAAAACCATCAAAATACTCTCAGTCATCCTCTCCGGCCATAACCTTTCCTTCCGCGTGCTTCCGTAACGGGAACTCTCACTCGGTTAAGTAAGCAGCATTGCCTTTCACCAATTACCCGGCAACAAGGAGAGGTAAACAGCCCTGCTGCCTAACGCATGCTCATCTTTCATCGAGAGGGGGATAAACAGAGAAAAATTCTTCACCTCCATGATATCCGTGTGGCCTCTCATGCTGGCAAGATGCAATGCGGCCGTTCCTGTTTCATCTGTCGCGTTCACATCGCAGCCACGAACAAAGAAGGAGGTGAACCGCTTCTCGATGTCGTTGCCACACCGCATAGTGAATCGGTTTGAGGCCCTGAAGCGCATAACAACATCCATCAGCTGATTTCGGCGACTCCGATCAACGCTTTAGCATAATGTGAGCAAACTTCCGTGCATTTCCTACTCCTACATGGTTCTGTATTTATGTGAACGCTTCACACCAAAACAAAAGCTGTCTCACATGCAGGCAGAAGCTTCCTCTCTCCTCTTATCGCAACTTGCATGTGGCAAAATAAGCAAACAAAATTCTGCTACGAGTCCATCGTCCGCGAGTAAAAATAAAATATTGCGCACTTATGCAATGCGCCTACTCGCTCTGCATCTGTCTCCCTATCTGGTCGTGCTCATCATTATATTGTCGCATAAGAAAGTTTGCCGCATCCTCCTCCGGTTTTCCCTCCAACTTCTCTCAACTGCTCCTTTCAGTCTCTTTCATCATGTTTAAGTTTAAGAACCTCGTGATGAAATCAAAAGTTGGAAACTCCGAAACTCCTCGTCTTGTAATCATAATTTGCTCATTATGTAATATCATGCCATGCCCCTTCCTCGTGTTGGACTGAACTCACTAGTCAAGAAAATAGACTATCGCCTAACTTAAGTTTGTCTGATTAACTCAAACGTTAGATGCATCTAAATATCAAACTCTTTGGTGACACCAGGACCATCTGCCACGATGTTTCAAGCTCGACGATGATTTAACATTTTAAGACACGCAGACTATCCTTTCTCCTTTCAGATCCTGGCAACTTCCCACGGCAACAAAAATTGGAAAAGTACTGTTACCTGGGTCACGGCCTCGTTCACTTTCGCTCCTGATGCGAGCAGGACGCGTAAGTCATCCGGAGGGGCAAGACGGACGATAGAATCGGCGAACTCCCTCTGCAAAGGCTTCAAAATGCAATTTGATGGCATTTTGATCTTTTTGACAACAACGTCTTCACTGTTCAAACAGCAATGGAGGTCAATTTGCCCTCGAACTGTATTGATAACCACTGCTGAGCACGAAACTTTACTCGAAAACAGTGAGTTTGCTTGTTTTTCCCAGATTTTTTGCTATATACGACAGTCACAGATCTAAAACGCTCAATTACTGAACGCTTTCGCCAATAAGGTAAAAAGTTCACGTCGTCAGTTTACAAACACTTGTCTTGTGTGATACAGTTTCTCGCTCTTATTGTCTTCTTTCATTCGTATTTCGTTTTAAAATCCGAGATGCGAATCTCTCTCATCTGTCTCCGGTACAAGTTTATATACAAGGTGCAAATCCGTTCTACTCCGAACACCGAACTTGTAGCAGACCATTAAACTGAGAGAGATGATGGCGTTCGCTCCCCGAGAATAACCTCTTCTCCTGACTTCTTTTGCAACTTCGCAACTCTGTGTAAATATTACGTTGCAAAGACATATCATCTACGCCTCGGTGGCACAATTCTTCCTCAGAAAAACACGACCAAAGAGCGGTGAACGTTTTAAAAATTGCGTTCCACAATTCCGTCTAATCTCGATTATGATTCTCCAAATGTTCATGCCGTCTTCTCTCATTCTTTCCGCGCATACAAAAAGTCACATGTCATTGTGTAAGCTGTCCGTTCCAAGCTGTGCATTCTAGTTGTTGTCGATCTTAAGCTTTTCAAAGATTCTCTGTACCGACTGAAAAGATCAAGTTATGTTGGTGCGATTGTGGCCAGCTACGCATTATGCCGACAAACATGAAACCGAGAGTCGCAAAAAGCTTTTACGAAATATTGTAATTTAGTACTTTGGTAAACCTCCATTCTCTCATCAGTAGGGCAATGTGTTGATGGAAGTAATGTCTATTTGGTTCAGCTGCTACACTTCATGCAATCTTCGCCGTATGAAAAATTTATGCATAATTCCTTTTACTTCCTGACTAATTGGCAAGCCTCTCCAGAACTAGAACAGCGGTGCTATAGCTGAAGTGAAGCGATGGAATTTATTAGTTCCATTATAAAGGCGTTACAACTAACGAAATGAGTGAGAGCAATTGAATGACCAAGGTGAAAATGAGTGTGAGACGTTTGGTCAGAACAGTAATCTTCGTACAGACAAATCAATATAAAACGCTTTTAATATTAATTATTTGCTCTGCTACTCCTAGGCCTTGAGCCGTCATCAGGACAGGTTCCTCTGTCTATGGATCGAACTTTGTATGTACTGAATACACGTTATGAGTTTTTTTTCAGATATTTAATTTAACTCTAATTATAAAAAGACATTAGTTTTTTATTTCCCTTGTAACTTATTGCATCTTGCTGATCCTAATGCTTGAAATTAGGCCAGCTATTGCGGAGTTCGAACTGCTTATTTTTCTTTATAATTGGACAACGCATGCAAAATACAAAAGATTGTACCGTTTACGCTGTCAATATCAATCCAAGGACAGACTGAAATTGTATTGTAC
>VRMD01001049.1:0-19385 GCA_009872375.1 Sminthurides bifidus
TGACTGCCCCGCCAAGCGACCTGGCAAACGTTACTATGGAAGAGGTTACATTCAAATCGCCTATTGTTCAAACTATCGCGCTGCTTCTCTAGCCCTGGGTCTGGGAGAAGAGCTGGCTGATGACCCTGATTTGGTTGCTGAACGAGAGGACATCAGTTGGAAAACGGCAGCGTGGTTCTGGGGAGAAAATGTCCATGGAGCGTTGGAGAAAAACCCTACGGCTTTCGGTATCAGCACCAAGCTAATCAATGGGCAGATCGAAGAGTGCCAGGGCAACGGCAAGAACGCTGACAAGTCTCAGGCTCGCTTCAAGATCTACACCAACGTATTTAAAGTTTTCCGTCTTCGTGGGAAACCCAACGCGGAGGGTTGCAGCTACTAGAGTTTTTAGGCCATGGTGTTACATATGTGAAAGAATTATTGAACTAATGAGTTTCAGTTTTTCAAAATTTGTAATAGAATAAAATTTAATTGGCTCTGGCATACACCTGCATTGAACTGTTGCTCATTGCAGAGAGGTGGATAGTAAGACTTGTGGAATTTATACAAATGCTTCTGAAACTGACGCATCATTTCCTCGGCAAATCACCGCAGGGAAAACTTCAAAGGCATGCCGCCCACTGACTTCAAAATACCCGTCGTAGGATTTGCCTTGAAAGGAATTGGTGTCTTGTCACAAGGTTCTATTTTGAAATTTTTGATTAGGTGCACCAATGCAGCTTTGGCTTCCATAAGGGCGAAACGCATGGCTGTGAGAGACAAAAGAGAGAAATTCTCACTAAAAGTTCAAAACTTAAAAATTCAATGCTTTCACAGTCATTCTATGCAATGTTGGTTTTACGTTGAAAATGGCTTACCAATGCAGTTACGAGGTCCAAGACCAAACGGCAGATATGCGTAAGCATGTCTTTTTGCCTTGTTCTGTGGTGAAAAGTTTTCCGGGTTGAATTTCAGTGGTTCTGGGTAATGCTTCTCGCTCCGGTGAATGTTCCGAATCGGTATCATGAGTCTGGTTCCCTTAGGGATTTTAACCTGAGTACCTGGTAGAACATAGTCTGAAGTACATTGCCGTTCAGTGGCAAATGCCGGTGGATGGAGACGAAGGGCCTCTGAAATCAAAGATTCATTCAAAGTCAAGGTGCATTCATTCTAACCTGCACTTCTACTCTTCATATTTATGCACCATCGTAAGCTTGTGTAAATTCACTCACCTGACAACACCTGTTCCAGATACTGCATGGAATTGATATTGTCGTAGGATAATTCTCCATCACTCTTGGCCAACGTCTGTTGAATCTCTTCCGCCAACTTCTCCTGCACATCAGGATTCAGAGCTAATTCATACGCCGTTACCGTAAGCGCCGACTCCAGCGTGTCAGACCCAGCGACGAAGAACAGGACACATTGTGCCACAATCGTCACGTCGTCTAGCACAGCTTCATGGCTTTTCCCCTTTGTCTCGCTCTCCTTCAGCGCAGCGTCTTTCTCATAAGCGTCAAGCTCGTTCTCTTCGGTTTTGAGCCTCCCAGCCTGCGCTTCCAGTAACAATTGAAGGAAGTCGTTCCTCTTGGACGGTTCTCCACCCTCAGCTTTACGTTTTTTGATATTTTGTTCTATGATGGACCGGAAAAAGTTGACAGAAACTGCATCGGTAATAGTAATGCCCAGAAGTTTGCAGAGTTTTGGTGCGGTTGCAAACAGGATGAACTTGAGTAGGCGATAAAAACTGACGGAATTGATCCTCACAGCCATTTGCCTAAACGTAGAGTCGTCCTCAAACACGTCCGTGCTCTGGCCAAAAGCTATGGCAGAAATCGCAGCCAATGTGAATCTTCCGAAAGCATCTTGAAAGTCAAGCACGTCTGATTCCTGATGTTTCTTCTTCAAAAATTGTGTCAGTCCATCGCCTACTTGGTTAAAGAGCTGGAACATGCGACGCATCTTCCCAGTAGTGAAAGTCGGTGACATGACAGATCTCAGATCCTTCCATTCTTTCCCTGACATGTTGATCATCATCCGACTGAATATCTCATCGCTCTTTCCAAATTTGATGACACGTCGGTCCACAAAATGATCAAAATCCTTAATCGTAATCTGCTTGATCATCTCCACATCCTTGAGGTACAGAACTGGCTCCATGAACTCAACGTAACCGAAGAAATCCACATCCCCACCTTTGGTGAAAATTTTCTCGTCGATTTCTGAAAACGGCACTTTTTGAGTGAAAATGCTCCAAAAACTGCTCACTTCTCCTCGGTCGATGTACGGAACTCCTTGACTTGACCAAATTCCGAGCTTGCTCTTGGCATAACTGTTGCTTAACAGATACAAAACTGTCGCTAAACAGACAATTAGAGCTATGACTACAAGCATTTTTACGAGCTACAGGCCGCTAGGCGATAGTGCGGGCTCCTATAGAAATAATTTAGCGTGATGGTATCGAATTACTGCTTCAGCACAGAGAAACTCAGGCGTTAAATACTAGCTTGGCGTTGGGAACCGATAAGAAGAGTGAATAGTTCGGTCCAAAGCTCCTCAATACAGCTTTACTATGATGTCCACGGCCAGTATGGATCTTGAGTAGATAAAGGCACTCAAGTGCCGTCGAGGCTGACGTAATGCAAACATCGAGTTGCGTTTTCAACATTACTCCTGACGCAATGCTTTTAGCGTTCTTAATGGCGTAACATTAGTCAAGTTTATGCGACCTTGTCTGTCGAAAGAGGTTTTTGCGGATTCAAGGTGAATCCCTAATAATAAGTAGCTCTGACTGTTTTTATAGAACAATTTTTATGGTATTGAAATCCGGTCATTACATTCAAGTTTGAGTGATACTATCGAACGCATTTGTAGTTTGGCATTAAAAGTTGATATGTACTTATAGGATTGATGCAGTCTCACACTTCATAGGCTTGCAAAAACTTGGAATAGAAATGTAAACATTCATTAGATTAAAAATGCCAGTAGCGACGTAAAGCAATTTTAGTAAGTTTAACTCTATTAATTTGCAACTTGCTTTTGTTAACTTCAATATTGTGCATTTGCCCCAAGGAAATTATGACCAATTTTGACACGCTGATATGAGTCGAGGAGTGGCATGAATCACGAGATAAGATGAATTATCTGTAGAATTTTTGAGCAGTCTGATTGCTCAGGTTTAATCAACATTTGATAATAAATGAACCAAGTGAAAGTCAAGCTCTTGTGTTAGAAACATCCGCTACATCAGAGGCAAAGCTGTTAACAGCAAGACGTATATGGACAGCGTCACAAGCTACTGGATTCTCATTCATATGTTTCTAACCTAAAGCATGGAAGTAGGGGGTTAATGCTAGTGCTAGTCAACACTAACACTCCATGAGTATTTAGGGTTGTAATAAGCTTTGATCAGTAACAATAGGCGAGATTACCAAATGGAAAATGAGGTAAACATATAGTACCAAAAATCTATTGTACAACTTCTTCTAGCCTGTAACCCGTCTGCCTGTCCCAACCAGTTTTTTGCGAGAAACATCTTCCACTTTTGCGAAATCCATTCCGTTTCCATTGACGGCCTGCAGATACACGCCGCTAATGCTATGTAAACGTAAACTAAAACTAACTTTAAATGTAATCAGTCCGATAACAGCGGCATCAAACCAATTTATGTGACTTGATGCACCCTAATTTCGCTAATAGTCACATTAATTACTACTTGTTCGACTACATTGAGGTCGTCTTCTGAGAGGATGATTGTTCTCTCTCTCTCTTACTCCTTCATCTTGACATCCTCATCTTCCTCTTGCAAGTCCAGTGCCGCTGTCTTTGTTATCCCGTCCGTGGCGGGGAGCTTTTCTTCACTCATCTTTACGTCTTCGTCTTCATTCTTCAACTTCTGACCTTGTGCATTCGGTATCTCATCCCTCTCGACTTATCCATCGGCGATCATCATTTCTTGGGTTAGAATGCTACTTTGCTCTGAAATTTATAAAATCATTACATGATTGTTGGTAATGAGAATTGGCAAAGCAACAAGGTACAGAAAGTTGTGTACAGTTTATAAGTAGCGAGCTATTTTCAAGGGATTTTGTTTAAGCCTCATGAAGAAGCTATTGGTTCTCCTTTTTTGTGTATTAGTTGCATTGCAAGGGAAAATAAATGTGGACGTATCGGCTGGTGTTTCCAAGCGAAGAACTTGTTAATATCATCTTGAATGGCTGTAAAGCTCTGGAGAAAAACTATAGCAGAAAATTTACCCGCTGTGAGTATTTCGAATGGTGGCACAAGCATGTCATTGTCGTTGTAGCTGATTCCACATTTTTGTAGACCTTTTCGAACGGCTTCTTTCGTCCGCTCGATGTGTTCTACGAACACAAAACTCCATTAGAAAACATTAGAAACGCCCTTACTACGTATAAGGTCCCTGCTAAGTGCTTAAAACATAGGATGTTCATTATTTACCATGCGATAAGAATTTTGCTAAAAACTGCTAACATTCCAAGTGAATTTGAAATCACCTAGGCTAGAAATCATTCATCTGCATGACCTTGACTTTCTTTTCGTTCACCGCTCCCGTTTTCTCCCTGAAGGCAACTACATATGCTGGTAATCTGTAGCCTCAGAAACACTGGGAACTGGGGCAGGAGGATTCGGCCGTTTTGGCCTCACTATAGCAAGCATGCGGGGTGGTTTTTCCATAGATTGTGCGTCATTCCTCGGCTACACTCCGGTAATTCGAGAGTTAGATCCTTGAGTCGGTTACCTGGTTTTGGGTACTGGATAAGGATGTGTTACATTGAGCGATTAAAGGAAAACTGTATTCGCAAAATGCAAGCCAGGTTAAAACCTCAAAAATTTGCAATTACGGCATTCTAATGGGCTTTGCTGTCAAGTGCAACAACAGGTTAGGTATCGTCTCGAATGTGTTTATGCGTTACTCCATCAATAAATCTAATATTGTCAAAGCCGCATGAATTGTATTCAGTATAGCAATTCCATACTGGAAAGAATCTCATGTGAAAAAGTTTATGTATGCATGTACACTCACCGTCTATCTTCCGATGCGCTTCCTTGTCTTGTTCAGATCCAGGCGCGTAATCATATGGCCATTCTGTGTTTACAATAAGATGATATGGGATCCAGGGGAAAGCTGTGGATAAATATACATTTGTAAAAATACAGATACAATACATTGGCTTATCCTTACTATTCAGAACATTTTTCCTTTAACTATAACTGTTGGATTCAGTCTATCAAATATAAAATCACTTACCAGGATGAAATTTCGGCGGATTGTTCCTAGGGTTGGCCATGTTATTTTAATTCAGAGTTTTTGCACACTCTTCTGTGCCTTTTAACTGTGTAAGATTCGAACACTTGAATGACCAGTCTGCAAAACACAAGTTTCAGGCTTCAAGCTCAAATAACAAATGGTGTAGACATTTGGCTTGGCTTGCTGGAACGGATCAGAGTGGCCCTTCTGTCCTATCGATCTCTAGTAATGTGTATGAGGCCATGTTCGGCGCATGTGTTTTATAGCGGTTTACGTACGTATTTGCTTGAATCGAACGTTCGTACTGCAACCTTATGAAAGGCGACTACTATGCATATAGTTGAGGGTGAGGCTGTGAACGGTGAAGGAAAGGGTTGACTGAATTCTCCATGAAATTCACTATAAAAATCATCGTTAGGGTAGTAAAATTAAGAAACAGCGGTAATTGGTAATCATGCAGTCTTTTTGATCAGCTAAAACTGCGTTTAGCGTTCAGGCAGGATTTTATTAAATGAATGCATTTGTTAGAAACACGCTTTTCAGTAAAGAGTTTCAACTTAAGTAGGGTGCAACGGGTAGTTGATACAAACGTTGCTAAATACTCTCGCCTCTTTGGTCTCACGGTTACCAACGGGATATCACTAATCGAATATCACTGATCAAGAAATGAAAAAAATAGTTACGTACAGTTTTTAAAGCCGATCGTGTCACTTATCAAAGCATCTATACCTTATACCGGCCAAGTACACGAAGAAGCTAAAATTTTGATGATGTGTAACTTCCCTTGATAAGGACGTGCGCGGGTAACTTTTGGATGGAATGAGATGAGGCTACAGGAACGCAAAAGCGAAGCTGTCGGAGTTAATGTGTAAGGTGCAACTGAGGTTAAAAGAGATCTTTCTGGTTTGGCAATTAAGGTCCTTGGGGGTTGAGTTTAAAGGTCCTTCGGAGTCGACAAAAGCGTTGCGTTAACGCAGCCAAGTCAGCATTATTGCATTCCGCCAATCACCAACAAAATCCGTAATAAAAATGTGATCAATAAAACTAAATGGAATGACGGTTTTTGCGACTACAGATGCCAGGTCAACGGCAAGAACGCTGACAAGTCCCAGGCTCTTCAGGGACTAAAGAAACGTGTTCAAAGTTTCTGCCTCCATAGGCAACCCAACGAATCTGGTTGCAACTATTAGATGTCCAAATACCATGGTATTTAAGATACATGAAAGTTAATGGAGTTTTTTCCAGAATTTACAAAAAAAGGGGTTTGGGCTGTGGAAAAAGCTCCGTTAGAATGCTCAACTTAGGTGTCACAGACAGAGACATGGGCAGAATCACAATACTTTGTCGTAATGAAGGCTAGAAACCCGAGCCTGTCCTACCCAGTACATGAAACAAGAGAGTTTCACAATTGCGAAATACATGTCTTGTCCATTGGCGTGCTGGAGATCACAATACGTTGTGTCAATTCAAAATTGGCACGGCTCCATCTCCCAGTTTTCGAGATCATTATACCGCAACAGGTTTGCACAACGTCGACATTAACCTCAAAACTGTGAAACTATTTCTCTTCACCGCAAGTTGATAAAATGGGATGTCTGCATAACATAATTTAGGTTTCATAAAGAAAGGAGTGAGGTCTATTTTATTGTCATATACCAGGGTTATTTGCACTACCGTGCTAGCATACGGTAGTGGCAAAATGCACTATTGTCCTTCTTCCTTCAACTTGAACTTTTATCTGCTCTCTACCCAACTAGTGTAGTATAGAACATGTATAACTCATCGGTTGGTGAGTTTCTTTCCTTACTCAAGCCCTAGCGATAATCTGCCCTAGAACAACATTAGCATCCTCGACGAGACAGATCATATTCTGTATCAGTAGATAGTGTAATTACTTCCCATTCCCGCTGCTTACTACAAAATAGGCGTTCTAGTCACATCACTAGCTTTCATAGTGAGATGACAAGTTCAGTTAACTTAAAAACATGAGACTAAGTCTTACGTGTAGATCTTCAAAAGCGGCCACACTTTCTGTGTTCCCTAGTTAAGTAGGTGTATTAGGTAGGATAGCTTCAACAGTGCTTTATCTCATTCTAGTCAATCTTTGCTTCATTGGGATTGTGTTTCTGTCATGCCAGGTCCAAATGGCAAGGATTCTAAAAAAGGTAACGACACCATGTTTTCTTCTGACGTTCGTATCAATATGAAGTTAAAACGCCTCAATCAATTTCAAATCGCTACAAAGAGATGTTGTCAATGAAATTCATTACATTATATGATTTCAGACTGCTCCTGCACACCAAACCTAGTATCGTATGAGGAATTTGTGTCTGCAGTTACTAGTAATGGACTTAAGAAGGACGGGAAAATAAAGCTCTTCCCCAAACCAACAAAGCTTCAATATGACGAGTTTATCAGAAGCATATCAGCGGTTGGCAAGATTGCTGACCGTCGAGAAGCTGCGATGTTCTTGGCTCAAGTACTATGCGAATCTGACGGCTTGAAAACCAAAGGAGGAGGACTATTGTATAGATAACCCGTCAGCTTGTGTTGGCTACAACGCTGGGGAAAGTTGTGCACTACCGGGGAAGTGGTACCATGGTCGGGGGTATTTACAGCTCACATGGTGTGCGAACTATTTGAAGGCCAGTCGAGATCTTGGATTAGAGGATACGTTGAGAAAGAATCCACAGCTGGTGTTGAGAGAAGATTTGGCTTGGGACACAGCAGCGTGGTTTTGGAAGCGGTATGTGAAACCCAAGTTGAATTCGGCGGAGGCCTTTGATTTAAGTTCGCAAGTCATAAGTCCTTCATTTCCGGGGTGCAGTGGAGAAAGTAATACGGATCATCAAATGAGGTTTAAGATTTACGAAAATGTGTTCAACGCCTGGAAGATTCCCGGTGAGCCAAAACGATCTTGATGAGCACCCCGTGTAAAATGGTATCTCACCTGTACCCGCAGAGATTCTTTCATTTGGAAGTACGGGAAGCGTAGGAATTTGGATAAGTCCCTACCAGTTGAGAGCTGCGTTCAAAAAACCATGATTTTCACATGATTTTTTTGGAGCCTGGACTCGGAAGGCCGCACTGATGACTATTGTGATGCAAAAAAATGCTCAATTTTGTGGAAAAACTGTTCTCAAATTGTTGCAAATGGTTAATGGAAGGAAACTAGTATTTGCTGTAACACATAAAATTCTGGAAATAAAAAGTGAATTGCTACAATAATGAACGCAGCGGCCATACTTTCTCTGGCTGTGTTATTTGGTCCTCATGCTTACTTTTCTTTAGCTTTAATTTTCCTTACATTCATTCGTGAACGTGAGGGCAAAATTGGTTAGTGATGCAAACCGCCAGTTAGCGCAAGTTGTCTTCACGGTAGTTGTTTTTCTGGCTTTTTCCCTTACAGATAAATGCAAGGGAGGCAATAGGTGTCCTTGATGAAACGCGGGTTAGAGCTGGCCATACAAAAAACAGTATGTACACACATGTGTTTAAATAAGGGGGTTTGAGATAGTTAAACCGCATATGCAGTAGGTTTTTAGAAAATTAGATCTTAAATAGGTTTTACTCATGATATTATAAAATTGTGGTGTAAAAACCGATTTGTGTGAAAGAATAGGTGAGGTAGAGTATCAGGCAATTTAAACTTAAGTAAGTGCAGCAGGTAAGCTTTTGTCAATTTTCAAGGCTGGAGATTTTGATTTAATCGACGCTTCACCAGTTTTGCACACGCTGTTGATTGTCCATTCCATGAATAATGACGTTGTTATTATGTCTCAGGAATTTGTAATAATATCGGATTTGATACGGCCGAAGTTGCTGTAAACGGAGATGCTGCAACTACTGTAGATGTGGCCTAAGCTTTGGATTGCAATATCCAAGTTGCTTTCAAAATGGCATTTATGCTACGTTCTAGTGGATCTACTGGTGTCGGGAGTGACCAAAAACGGGATGACGATCTACACAATGGCAACTTCACTTTACGTAGCAGTACTGTATCAATAGCTGCACCATGCTTGGATGACTCCAGTAAGACATTTTCTTTAAGATAGATTTGATTTGTGCATAAGCCAGTTGCTTATGTTGTAATGTTAAGCTTGTTTGTAACTTCGCTTCAGCTAATGATTTGCATTTTGTACTAGACGCAGCGCAAGATTCGGATTTTGATCCCTTATCCATGATGGAAAAGACAGGGATTGCTGAAGATTACGAAGGTGATGAAGTCCTTGGTGGTGGTGATGACGACTCAGCCTTTACTAACCAGCTTGAAAATGATATTGGATCTCTCGTGGAACAAAAGTATGGAAACAGAAGATTCTGAAATGAATGTGTACAGACATACGAGCGGTACTCAGCCATTGAATTCTGTGAGAATTGTCTCCTTGTCGAAAAACCCAGTTGTTTTTGAGAAAATAATGGGGCATCAGATAAAACAAGAGATTGGGCAAGCAGCTACTGCTAGTTACGGCACCAATACTAGTATTCAAAAAGCTGTTAGCTCAAGTAGAGCAGAAGAAAGTACTCAGAGAGCTACAAGAAGTGGGGGAGCTACAAGAAGCGGGGTTAGTTCATTACCGATGGGGCTACCACATTTGAAAACCTTGGTACGTCCTGAGGAAAAGTTCGAACCGAAGACTGGTCGTTACTACTTGTGTCCAAACTGTCAAAAAAAAGTATGTGTCAGCGATATGCGTAAACGAACATCTACGTTACTGTGGAAGGGAAGATGAGTTGTGTGTTGAACCAAATCCTAGTGAGCTGAGTGCTCCTCCGTCTGCAGATCCACCAGTTGGAGCAAATCAATCCAATCCACGTCCCACTATGTATTATTGCACATTACTGGGATGCAAGTCCAAGACAGGGTACACGAGCATGGCTGAATTGCAACGATTGCATATATACCCGGAGCATTTCGGGCCTCCAACTGGAAAAGTTTCAGAGTCCAGTTCTAATCAGCAGTCAACCGAGTATCCACGTAAGACTGTGTTCACCCCCCGCAATGATTGTTTCTACTGCAAATATTGCAATCGACGTTTCAAAAACGCAGGAAGCTTAAAGCAACATGTGAGACATGGCCATCGTGATAAAATAGAAAAATTAGCTGATGCAGATTTTCGCAGCACAGCAAGACCGGCTGCTGAAACGCGACAGCTTCGAGGCCGAGGAGCTTTAAATCCTTTAAGCGGTCAGAATGATGCAATTTCGAGTAATCAAAAAGGTGAAGCTAGACAAGCTGAAGCTGGGATGTCAGTGGCATCGAAAAGTACACTGCTCTCCAGTGATTCTGTAAGAAAAAGGCCGGCGAAGCAACCAGTGGGTCCCTTCAGGTGTGAGGAGTGTCAAGCTACATTCACCTTTTTGGTGGATCTAGAAGCGCACACAATCACTCATCGGATTGACATAGAAAAACCCTACGCTTGCAGCTTTTGTGAAAAGTCTTTCTTTTTAAAGGCTTATTTACTAGAACATGAAAAAAGTCATATAAATGAATACCCATTTCTGTGCAGGATATGTGGTGAGTGTTTTACCAACCAAAAGGACTTTGATGAACATTCACAGTTGCACCAAGAAAGTGAACCTGTGGTGGTTACTAATGCCGTTGCAAAAGCAACCAATAGCACAAACGGAGAAGTATATGTTGACGTTGTCATTGAAGACTAAATCAGCGAATCAAGCAAATAATTTTTGAGTTCCTGAAAGGGAGTTCTCAAAAGTGTAGTTGGTCATTGTAAAGTTAACAAAAGCATTCCAGTTACAGCAATTGTAAGTAAATTAGCTGAACTGAAACTAGATTGTGGATGTAACCCTTTGTTTATAAAAGTACTTGTGCCCCAGACAAATGCCATTTGTGCCAGCAGCCTTCAAGGCAAAAAACTCTCCGAATAAATTAAAAAATATTTTTCCTGGATATTGTTAAAACGTAGCCTACTGAAATATTTATTTAATCAAAATTATCAAAGCGTTAAGGACGTCAACTTTCACACTTTAAAAACCATACAGAAAACATTTAGTTATAGAAGGGGTTATAGGTTACCCAATGAGCCTTCTCCTGCTTCTTGGCATCAGGATGGCTGGTAAACAAAAGATTTGTATGTTTCACTAGCCTTTGGATTATTTGCTACACTAAACTTGTCCAACACTTTGGAAGTTTTTGAACCATTTGCGATCACTCCATTGCTTGCGGTAGTCAACTTAGACTTTTTCGCTTCAGACTGAGGAATTACCTGTTCGCCTGTTCTTTTCCCACTGTGAGATGACGACGCTGTGGCTTCAATACCTTTGGTTGCTGCCTCGTCACATGTCACAACAGTGACTGATGCAATGACGCTGGACTTCTGCTTCTTGCCTTTCTTTTCCGCTTTCGCTTTTTCTCGACGCGTCTCCATTCGTATTCTAGCTAGCTTGACATCTTCTTCCTCGACAGGATTTAACAAAATGACATCATCCAAGGTGTACGGCTTCAAGCACCTACAAGCAAGAAATAAATAGTTTTTGCTATTGTTCAACTACCTCTCGCTGGTAGCGCGTACGACGACCGTTTCACTTGTTTATTGTAAAGTGCCTTTTACAACTAGAGAAATCTCAATCACTGATGCAGTTCGAAAAAGAAACTTACTTCAAGCACTCAGTTTTTTCACTTCCGTTGTTTTGCTTCCCAACTTCTTTCATTGCTCTTTCGCTCATTACACAGCCACAAGTCCAAAGAAAGTTGAATCGAAATTTTCCATTCATTTCTTGTCCTGTAAAGCACAATTTCAATCATTCAAGGTTACGATTCTTCATGAACCGCAGTCAGCCAAGTTGTTTTTGTACACTTTCTATTTTCTATTGACAATGCGCCATGTTACTATCAGAGCGAGTAGGCTTACCAGTAACAGGGCATATCCACTGAGATTTGTGTTCGTCTCTACCGTTGTCCATTTGTTCACCTTCAGTCCAGTCCGGATTCTGAGTGAAATTCAGTTCTTTGACATCTTTCAGGGATCGCAAATGACTGACAACTTCAGTCACCTTGCTCTTATCCAGCAAACCTGTTGCAAACAAACACAACTCATCAGTCATATCAATCTTTGCCAGCATCGAAATGCCATTAATTACATGTGCTTACATTCCAAAACGCTTTCTTTCTTGTACAAACGTCCCAACTCACAGGCAACTACAGGACCCTGTAACGGCTGCTGTGAGGCAGCACAAATTTCTCCATCGGAATGCTAGCTCTGCTTGCTTATCTTTCTGCAAAAAAAAATCAATTGTGCACAAATTAGAGTAAAGTTGATTTGACTTCAAATGCAACACGCAGTTAAGTTGGAAACACAAGAATAGAAAATTCGATCGTTTTTTTTATGACGAAAATCCTAAGTGACACAAACATAGTGGTTGAATGCAAAAATAGAATTGGATTTCTGTTACTATCAAATCTTAATGACATTGTATATCATTGTAAAACTTACTTGCTCAGGTTTCTTCTTAGTTTTTACCAGCTCGTCCCTTTTCGGGATAGTGCCACCAATCACAACCCATTTTGGGTAGTAAATTCTTGACGAAACAGAACTAGCGAAGTTGGTTGTATTGTAACGGATTTTCTCGCGAGATTCTGCAAAGTTTGAAATAGGGTACGTACAACGTGCACGAAACTGTCTCTATAATTAAACCAATCAAGCTGATATTTTAAATTAATTGTTATTGTTATCACAAAATGGAAGATTTCTTCAACTCTTATTACAATGGATTGACCTTCTTCTTCAAGCTAAAGATGTATGCAGTGCGTTTGGTTTTAATTATACCTGCCTGCCTGACGTATCTAAAGAAATCGCGCAAGCGCAGTGAAGATTCGTTTTCAAGTGCGGGAAAGAACTCATTGGCAAAAAATTTTCCGGTTTGGAAAAACGGTGAGTAAATTGTGAAATTATTGCGATTTTTAATTGAGATTCTACTACATGCATTACGAAAGTAATTGTGGAGGAAACCGTGTTACGTAATTATTGAATCTTGATCATAAGCGCCATTTGCCGTATTGAGTTCTTTGTAATTTTAATATTACTGTAGTAGTTTAATTTGTGAACATTCTAAACTTGAAATTAAAATTTTGGTCGGACTAGTTATAAACCAGGTATGGTTTCCGAGCCTGTAGTATCTTGAAAACATACAGGATTTGAAAATTACGGTTTTTAAGGTTGAGATATTTCTGCTATTGTATTGGATGACTTATTTCACTGCCATCTTATGCTTAACGTTACTTTATTTCAGTAATTACGGGATCGCTATTCGGAAGGATGCATAATGAAACAATCAAAAATCGACGAACGAAGCGGAAGTTTCCGGGGCCAGCGGGTTTGCTTCCGGATATGAGCCCTGAAAAGATTCCCATGCTCTGGAAGCGGAATAATGTTTCAGAGGAAGTATCCAAGATCATATCTTCCGGTGACACCGCAGAAGATGGAAGCCTGGACACGATCTCTTCCCAAAATTCGTCGCAATCAGATAAAGACCAGAATTGGTTCAAACAACCACCATGGATTGAACTGCAATCTGTTCTAAATGAAGAAGAAGGTATGCTGATACGAGCTCCTTTGCACGCAACGCAACAATTCCCTTCTAGAGATATACGAAACAACGTATTCTGTAGCGCCTCAGATTTTTTGACTTTTTGTGGTACTTGATACCTCAGGCAAGCTGTCCAATCCAGCAGACACCACGTTTTGGGGAAAGAAGTTATCGGAAGTAATGAATATAAATTGGATCCAGACTAAAGCTGTTAGTATGCCAGTGGGTAATCGTGTGCCTTACTTGACTGCTGTGATGGACAGTGTATTGGAGCTTCCTTCCAGTAAATTGAATTTGCGAAAAACTCAATGCATTCAGTTGAAAGATTCAACAGGTAGTCATTTCATCTTGATAGTTGAGCTCAAATCTGCATTTAAGACTAACGAAATACGCATGGATACACTAATTTTGGATCGTTTTTACAGGTCTTATAGAAGCAGCTCTGGATCCAGAAATAGTAATAGCATATGGGAAAGATATGCGACCTGGAACATCCTTTGCGCTCAAAAATGTAAGTGCTGTGATGCAACGTGGAATGATTTATTGCCGTGACACAGTTAAAATATTTAAGTCCTTCTGCTGGGCTTACATGCATCATTTGAACCATAAATATTATTCAATCGTTTTTTAGGTCGGGCTGATGATATACAAACGAAAAATTGATAGTTACCATAACCGGAAAAAATCTGATATACATAGCAAGTGCGGTCCCTGTAGGTGATACTGAAGATGAGTGGAGCTCGAAAAGTTTTAATCAAAACAAACGAACCAGTGCATACGTGACACCTGTCAGCAAAAACAATGTTCGGTTGTTCAAATTTAGCGAGTTTTGTCCCGAGAAAATTATGGAGGCGTACAAAAAAATGTGTGAACGTAAAGTGGTTCGAAAGCTGACATTGGACCAGAATCAGAGCTCAAGTAGTAGTACAAATAATGCAAATGGATCTCGGCCTGTTACTCAGAAACCAACGCTATTCTCTCATGTTCAAGTACCCATTACTGAAGACTCTCAAGACATTGATTTCAATTTTGAGGATGACGACGAAGGAGATGCCTGGTTAGGAAATATAGATTTTGAAGATGAGATGATAGCCGAAACTAGTAATTCAGCCGCTTCCGCGTCTTACACTGTTGTTAATACTGAACGCTCAACCCCTCACGACGTACAAGGTAAGAATAACTTTGCTCTTTCGCTTAAACTGAAATTCCATAGTTGCCAAATCATTTTCAGTGAGACCATATTTAAATTTTCTGCACTCAGAAGTATTTATAGTTGATACTATCAATTGTAGTTATTTCGGACAATTAATGCATTTTAGTTATGGTCACGATGTCTTTTGTAAATAGCATGTGGTATTTCAGACGTAGCTATTGATGTCGGAGGAAAGAGTGGGCAGGGCGAAGACGAAGACGATTTTGATCGGGAACTTGCATCCATGTGCGATGATGACTTTAACAGAAATAATTGTCAGCTGCCGTCCTCAGAAAACCCTCCGTCATCTCGCACTCAGCTACCCATTGTAAACACTGATTCAGTTTCGAACAACGACTTCTCGGATCTAGAGTTTGAAATTGGCAACTTTTAACCTGTTAGAAAGACGTACCTGCCTGTACCTCCTGGTCATAATGCAAGCCATCTGTGAAAATTGCTTTCATATGCTACTGTAGTTTTGTACAATTTTGTATTCAAAACGCGACTAATATCCATAGTTTTGTCTTATTAGTAGGCAGAAGTCTGAATTCAATGTGTTCGCTTCAAATCTAACTACCCGATTTAGTAAAGTATTGATATCTAGGTTCTTACATTTTGAGATTGATACTTGTAATCTAATTTATTTTCGGGAAAATATCAACTAAATTTCTTTTTCATATCCAAATTTTGATGAGAAAGTAGCGTGAGATTACGATGACGCGCAGCCCATATTCCATAATTTGCAGGCACATCAGCATTCATCTGTCAGGGTAAAAACGATTTCGTTATGTTCAGCGCAAAGGTCAGTTTATAATCAAGCCGCTTGCATTCGTTCAAATCCAAGAGCTTACTTTCAATCTTATGGCGTCAGCTTCCCGTTTCTCCCGATATTCTTCCTCTCTTAAACGTCTCGCAAAATCTTCTGACCTCCAATAGTGTGAATTTCGATAAAGAACGTACAGTAGTAACATAGCAGTTAAAACAAAGACCGTTATGATCAAATACAACCCCCACGGCAGAGGTTGCCGGGTTGGGGCCACGCCAGTCATGTAAAGGGCGAAAAAGGTGTCTAGTCTTTGACAAAACGTAAATCTGTTATCGTCCGTATTAATGACGACAGCTCTAATCAAAAATATCATATTTCTATGCTTGGACAAACTCAGCGCATTGAAATTAGTGCTATTGAACAGCCAGTAGTTCTCTGAATCTAATCGCTTTGGGAGATTTCGCGGCATCTGGAACACAACCACCTTTTCCAACACCATAATTTCTCCAAGTATTATGAAAATTGAAAATTCTAGCTCACTATTGTCATCGCCTCACCCAAAACACGTCTCCTTCGTCATTCACACGCTTGCTATTAAAGCAATCATGAAAATATTTGTATATGTCAGTCTTAGGACTCAGCGTCTTCGCAGATTGAAAGAAACTAGCTGTCCATGGTTTTGAAGATGCAGTTTCGCTGTTGTTCTGGGCTGCCAAGCAGGCTTCGTCAGTCGCGGCACATATTGATCTGACGGTGCAAAATCGATAATTGAATCAAGTCGTCAAGTTTGCTAGTTTAACTTCAGGACGTTCATAGATATGGCCAGTGTAGTGTTGTGTTTACTACAGTCTTACGCAATGTTCGGGCACCCAGCTTTGAGCATAGTGATGTTCGTTTGGATTTTTCCGCTCAGAATATTGTACAAGAATACGTTACCCGTAACTTTCCTAACATGACGTGTCAGAATCTGCTCAAACTTTGGAACTATTTTCTTCGTAAAATGAATGTTGTAAATGTTATCCTTGAAAAGCCGAGTTAGCTCCTTTGGAACCTGCAAAACAGCACATGGACATGAATCACTAAATTTATAAAATAACCCTGTACTGCAAAAGCTACTTTGTTCCTAACAATGCAATATCCTGGTTTTCCGTGTTCCGTTTTTTTGCAATCAAACAGCTTCCTTTGCTCAAAATTCACTTTGTTCCTGGGTATAGTTAGAATGTAATCATCCCCCTCTTTGCTCATGGTCCAGTGAATCTCTCGATCTGCGTTGCTGGAACTCGCAATGTAAGGGACTTTCTTAAGACCTATGGCCTCGCCAGCAAAACGCATACTTGAGAACGGGTTGCACCCGACGTTGATCTGAATTGTCTACAGCATTAAATTTCATGACCACTTGAATCACAATCATATACAACATGATGTATCAAGAAGTAAAAAAATCTTCAAACCTTAAAGAGCGAATCTGTAGGACAACGCATATTTAGTATACTAGGTCTCATTGTAATACTAAACACTCGTACTGCTTCCTCAACGTCTTCGGTATCTCCGTGCTCGAATGCATACTTCTTCATGCGCTCTAATCCCTATTATTCAAGTATGTTAAACTTTTAGTATCTACTGAACTTTTAAAAACCTTAATTGAAACCAAACCTTAATATCCAGACCAAACTACCTCATCCGTCAGATGCGTCTGAATGTCAATGATCTTTCTGACCAACGTCTGGTCGCGATTTTCTTCCGTAGATGTACTGAGCTGCGAAAAGAGTTGACAATATTGTAACAGTAAACTTTTCTCCATGCTAATAAGTTAAGGAAGCAGATGGCACATAGTAACACTTGAGTTTCTCACTTGAACTGAGACACCTGGAAGATCGTCAAACTCCACGATTATATCAGCTTCTAATGGAATTGCATTTCCCAGGTAAACAATTTCTGCACTGATTCTCGTCCTGTAGTCTGGGCAGCAGAGAATAAACATTTAAAAAAGCAATTTGATCAAAAACCAATACAATGGAAACTCTCAATTGCTGACTCGTCGTTTACCTACTTCGGCGAAATCGAAGGGGATGAAATGTACTCTAAAATCAGCATAAGGGCAAATGTCTTGTGTGCCATAGTAAGTGGAATTGTCATCAGAAGCAGCAGCAATGGCCTCCACCGTACCACCTAATAGCGCAGCATATGGAGTTGAAGAAATCCGCGTTTGTTTGACAAACCAGATCCTTCTTGCGAGGAGGCGAGTATTCGAATTTAGGTGGTTTTACAGTAGGACTAACGGAAACTGCTGGAGACGTTGTCCGAATTTTTGATGTCGACACCGTTTTTGGAGTAGGCTTTGTAGATTTTGATGAGCGGGTTGTATTGGGTTTGGTTCGTGTTGCCCTAGTTTTAGTTGTGGTAGGCTTTTTGCTTGGGGTCGTAGTCGCTGCCGTGGTGTTGTTGGATAGCAACTTAGATTGCGTATTGAGTAGGTGTAACTGAGCTGGAAGATCGGTGTGCCGTAGAGGATTTAGGAGGTGGGGTCGATAGCTTTTTACCGGATACGTTTGACACGGCCATGGAGGAGGTAGACTGTCTTGCGGGCTTTTTTCTAACAGTTGTGATGGTGGAACTGCTGGTAGGCTTTACAGTACTGGATTGAGGAATAGTGAAACGGCTTGTTTGGCCGTGAGAGGAAGAGCTTGTTCTAGAAGTGAGTTTCGATGACGTAGTTGCAGCGGAAGGAGGAAGAGATGAAGCTTTTGTGGTGGGGCTAGCAGAGAAAGTAGTTTTAGAGGCACGTCTTCCATCTGAAGTACTCGTAGAGGCCAAAATAGTTAAGGGACTCTGCAAATTCTTGAGTGTAGTCCTTTTTGTTGTCATGTCGACGCCTGTGCCTACATTCCTGGGCGGAGTGGAGCGACTCCAAGCTTTTGGAGTTGTTGTTACATTTTTCAAAGCAGAGACTTGGTTCTCAGCGGTTGAATCGGCAATCGATGAAACTGATTTTGTTGTGACCTGTTCTGAAAGTCATGGGCGAAGTCGACCCTGTACCCGAAAGGGTTTCTTCAGTCGCAGAGCCGCGAGTTCCAAACAGCTTATTTTGCAATGTGATGAAAAAATTCAGTTGATCTGCCAGATTAGACAAGGGGTCATTTGATGGTGGAGAGGGTTTCGTGTCTACCAAGTCTTCAAGCTGAATGAGCAAAAATCATCATTACATCATTGTCTGAATGCTGTTGGTTCTGTCAATTAATTGAGAATATTTTCCTTACTTCAGAAGATTCCTCTGACAGTGCTTGGCTAGAATCCTCCAAAGATTCCTGCACCTTCAAGCGTCTAGCCTTACTTAGATGAGTTTGCTGCCCAGTTTCATTACCTACATAACACCATTTCAGCCCCATCAGCAGTTATGATTACCGCTACTTTTAGTCATAATAGAGACGGCAAACAGGTCCGAAGGGATACCTGAACCAAAATCTGCGCGTGTAGAAAATCTGTACTTTTGTAGAGATCTATGTTCCTTGCCGGTCATGTTCAAAAATTTCAAGGATCTGCTGCCTTGAAGCCCTGACCTTTAAAGCGCTGTAGCGTCGAAACGGTTTGGTAATTTTGAAAACAGTTTGCACCACTGTTTTCCCCGTGAC
>VRMD01001050.1:0-19382 GCA_009872375.1 Sminthurides bifidus
CCCAAGTTGGTTCTATCGCTTGAAGGCATGTAAGGCACGAAAACGGCCAGTGGCCTTTTGAACTATTCCAAAGTCCATTCACGTACCTGTGCCGAGGAAGAGGACATCGTAAGCTTGGCCGTCAGGCGTAGTCGCATTAGTATGGACAGCGATTGTGGTTAGCCGATAGGCCTGCGTCGCTCGAGTAAGCACCGGTCGATTGAGTAAAGGTTGAACTGACTCATCCATCAACGTGTGACTTTGAACAAACAGGTAGTACTGTTCCGGAAGTGTCGTCGAATCCTTTTCACATGAGCCGGGCCGTGGTTCAGGAACCTGTGAGCACATTCAAACAGATATTTACTTCCATGCTCTTCCACTTTCAAATATTTTAAGAATGAGCCGAAAAGCCAGTCCCGAACAAAAGTCAATTCATTAGCTGTATTGCAAGCCAGAAAATTAAACCGAAGTCTAACTCTTTCCCCTCACGTACTCCTCCTTGTAGGCTGAACCAGAGCGTTTTTTCTCCGAATTCTTCTCTTTTAAAACACCCGTTGATTCTTCTGAACACTGGTAGGCATCAGCCACCTCATTTCCTCCAAGTTCAAACCCCAAGCAAACTCCTTGCCTTCTGCCTGTTTCAAGTTCCGCAGCTCTTGCTTTCACCCTATGCCTCAAACCAAGCCTGCGGTAACATTCGTGCTTGTTACCATTAGTTGAACCTTGCTTTGTGCTTCATTATCTTCCCAACAACCAACCTGCCTCCGGGTGGCAAGGACGCTGGCCTGCTCTTTTTCCGGACCTCAATTTTAATTAAGTCGAATATCACTCTCACCTTGTCTTCAAAACCAACCTGTAACTAAATACGATTCGAAGATACCATACTAAGCCTGCTATACTGTGTACTGAAGTACTGTTATACCGTTATACGGTTACGGCAGTTAAACCCAATCTAAGTGGCTACCGGTAGTAAGAAGTAAACAAGCATGCATGGCCTTCACTCCAGTATCTGCTCCGAGGCTTAGCTCTTGGGTAAGAATCCGTTTCCGCTCTCAATTCCGTTACACGTAACAATTGCCTCGGATCTTTTTCGCCAGCGAGGAGATCAAGCCAGCCTGGGATTACTTTTCGTAGATCCTCTTCAGTTCCGATGACTTGCTTACTAGACATTGACATGGATCTGAACAGAATCCTCTTTCTCTCTCCATCGGATTTCTCTCACTCGGTGTATAGTGTATCGCTTTCTCTCTCTATTTTCTCATCTTCTTTTATTAAATGTTCCAAGTGATGTGGGCACCCATTCTCGTTGCCAGCCTCCATTCCTGACGATACCTCCCAACCTCTGTTTATTTTCTAGGACTTCCTGCCGATATTCTGCCAACTTTCACCCGCCGAAACCATCTTCCTCGCTAATTTCACGTCCCGACCAAGGTCAAAAGGAATTGAGACATTTCTATTCACACCAACCTTCCTTTCAAAAGGTATCGGGAGCATTAGTAACTGCTCGTGAAAAATATCTTTTCCAATAACCACCCACCCATCCAACTTAATCAACTGCTTAAGCCTCACACTCATGTTTTATTAGGCCGAGAGCGATGAGAGCTGCCATTATAAATGCTCGCCGTTATTGACTTTGGCACGCGAATATCTTTTGTTTTCCGAGCCACTGTGTCATATTTTCACATTGGCTCAAGCCTTCCAGCCTTCGGCTACAGGCTACAAGCTACAACTGCATATGCATAAAAGTAGCAGGCTTCAGAGCAAACTCATGCTCCGTGCTCTCCGTGAAAGTGGAGCACACACAGGTAGGAGAAGGAGACTCGATCTAAATTTTTATGTTTGTCGATCCAGGAAGCTGACTGTTTTAGCATGTCATTCAAAGTGGAAGCAGTTGGCACAATTCTCACTACCTTGGAACTCGGAACGGGAAGCCAGTGCATGTTGGTACTTTGTTGTGCCTTGAACCGGCCGTCAAACACATCCAGTATGTCCCTCATCTTGAATGCGCACACGGCAGATCCAGTAATTGTGTTTGTCCCAGTGTTGAAAACGCCGTAGACGACATCCGATCCCAGCTGCGACGAAGGCAACATCATCGACATGGATTCTGTAGGTGTCAGGGAGAAAAACGTGGAATAACATCTTTCAATATTTTCACTTCTACTTCTTCTCCTATCCACTTCCCAAGCCGGTCTCCAACCATGCTCACTTATACACACATGTCGACAAAGGATATTAACCTTCTTGACTTTCTCCAATTTTCTTGCCTTTTCCCAACTCTGTTGATAACTTTCCCACCATCTTTTCTCTGTATGTGATGCTTTCCTCTTATACTCAGCGCTCCATTATCGAGCTTATCCTCAATCCAGTCTCTTATTTTCTCCGTCCCAGCAACAAACTTCTCATGCCCTACAGCCTGTTCGCATCTAACATGCAATGACTACCTGAAGATTTGCCTCTACACCGGCGCTTTCCTCCACCATTTCTGCCTACCTTCCTCCCTCCTGCAGTAATTACACGAAGGAAGGAAACTCTCTCCGCTCTTGATTTATTTGCCCAAGGTGTGCAAAATCCACAGCAGGCTTTGACCACCTCAGGTCCTTGATTTTCTTCTAAACTTGCTGATTCTTATTTGATTCTCTCCCTTGTGCGCCAGACCAAAGCCAGGATGACATTCCTATTGTGATATTGTTTTCTCAATACAAGCTTTATTCTCATCCCGAAGTAACAACGTGGAGGAGCAAGCTCCGCGTGTTTTCATTCAAAACTTTTGCCATTTACTACTGTCTACCTGCTTGTCCTGTTCGTCTTGCTCTGCCTTTTTCCACCCTCATTTCCTCGGCGGACTTGTTAATTCCTGTCGCAAGTTATGCTTAGAAATGTGTGCATTGAACT
Organism: Sminthurides bifidus; assembly: GCA_009872375.1. Taxonomy (NCBI): domain Eukaryota; kingdom Metazoa; phylum Arthropoda; class Collembola; order Symphypleona; family Sminthurididae; genus Sminthurides; species Sminthurides bifidus. The sequence continues at coordinate 2,875 of VRMD01001050.1, forward strand.
TGCCTAAATTAATTTTTTATCCGTGTATTGTCTCCTCGGCTCGCTTGCCTTTGGTCGGAAAACTTTTCAGATTTCTTATAAAAGTGGCATCAAGTCTGACTTTTCTTTTATTTTCCAATTCTTCCTTCCTGGCTTTTACTCCTGGCTTATAATAGCATTGCCGCTTTTCTTTCCAGATGCCAGAGGATCACGGTAAATTCCTTCCTGCCTCCCAACTTGATGTGTATTTTACAAAGCAGTTCGTCCTGTAACCCAAGAAGACCTTGCGTGTGTTTCTAGTTTGTAAACTTTGTTCACAGGAATCAGTTTTCTCCTTTTCTCTCGCTCTCTCTCGGCTCTACTCTCTTCTTCTTCCTCCACCTTGCTCTCGCTCTTTCTCTCTTCCTCGTCCATAGTTTCATTAGCCAGAGCTTTCACTTCTAACAGCAACTCCGCACGGTATGTGCGCTCCTGTGTACATTTATCGTGAGCATGTGAAGAACAAATAGAACAAGTTGAGTAAAGAGACTAATAGCCTCAACATACGTATTTCATCAAAGTCGAAGGGAAATTCTCCAGGGATGGAGCAGTTGAGTCTCGCTTTGAAAAAAGTTGTCCATCGCTGTGAGTTACGCGGAAATCCTCTGTCGCTTTTGCAAACTCTTCCAACTCTGCTAAAAACAGCCTGAAAACCACAAAATAGACCACACACACTCACATTAATGCATCCATTCCACTCAATATTAAATTACCATCCGTCGTCCCAGCACCGGCAAAAGATAAAAACAACAACACCCTCCATTTTTCAATACGCACGCAACGCAACATGAAAAGCTTCCGAACCGATCAAATAAGCTTTACAACTGCAATACGTTTTCAGAGTAAAACGTATAATAAATTCACATCCGTCGTCCGACAAAATCAATAGGATCCCGATCCCGTTTCTGTGTCAGCAGAGTGTTTACCTACAAAGTTCAGTTTCAGTTCTTCAAACCTGCCTTTACTTGCGATAGACAATTTGCTATTAAACTTATTAGCTAGGCCTGTAACACGGGCATTTTCGCCACAGCAGGGTTTTGAATACTGTGTAAATTTCCCGAGTCGTGTGCATCTTTTTTAATTTGCTTCAGTATCGACCAGTCTTTCGTCACTTGGCAAATAAATCCTAATTTCAGTCATACGTTACCAGTCTCTAAGCACGCATTAGATTAATAGCCTTCAGAAACACGAAGGAGAACAAACGAGCCATTAATTTCATTCTGGGTTTATACGAACGTGGGCATGATCATATTACTACGTCTGTTCCTAACACCACGTTGCATTTTTTTAACCGTTGTATAAATTGAACTTTCATATCACAACGTGTGCATCATTCACGAGGACAATACCACCTAATTCATCATCATTGCAACGGCATATTAAGTTACCGGACACACCTTGGGACAGAACGTTTGTTGAATCCTATAGGATGCTGCACAGCAGGCTGTCAATAATTCATGCTTTTTCCTGGCCACACGACACGTTTCATTCCTTCAAAGCACCAATTCGTCCGGAAAGTATTTAAAGTGACAGAACACGTGTGTCGTCATAAGGTATTCAAAACAGTCACAAGGTTTTGAAATTACTAAGGGGAGTGACACGTGCATAAAACACGATCCGGCACATGCACAAAACAATGTACACGACCTGAGTAAATAAGACAAAATGTTGCGTAGCTGGTACTGGTACCATCCTTTAGATACAACATAGAACATACGAGCTTAATCTTTTGCCGATGCTGAAAGTACGCATACACAAGTCTTGGTCCCAAGCCCCAAAGAAGGGTCATGATCCACGCATTATTTCCCACTCACCTTGCCACAATTAGAGTACTCTTCGCTCGTTTCCCGGAAGAAGAAGTAGACAAAGTCGTCAAATTGCATTGAGTTAACGAAATGAGGAGCTGGAGAGTTGGCGAGGTTCAAGCACAAGTACGTGGTGGTCCATCCATTAAAAGTTGGCCCGAGAAACAGAGAAACAAACGAAGGGAACTTCATTATAAATTCCATTTCCATAAACGTCAGCATTATTTAATCCAAGCTTCTCGCTAACATTAAGACAACGGGGAAACAATTTTAATTTCCATATCCCAGCTTGATACCGGCGGTTTGGCATTCTACATTTCGTCGCTTCCTTATTTCCCTTGACTATTTCTGAATTCAGCATCCTTTTTTTCTCAACTTGCTCTTGCTGAGTCCTTCGCATCATCATCTCCCGTCCTTCATTCAGCTTCAACCCCGGTTATTCAAACAGACCGGAGCTGAGCGAGCAAGCTCACATGAGTAACATGGTCCTTTTGTACAAAATCCGACCATCTTTCATCCAGTTCCGTTCGGTGTTCCTCACATTTATACAGCGTTCACAGGACGTCCCTGGAACTGGATGTGAGGCCGTCCCCACAAAATTAACCAGACCGCAACAAGAGGTCGGAGAGTGAATCCCCAGCCACTTTTCATATTCCCGCAACTCGTTTTCCTCTCAAGAAATATGACAAGTGCTTTCTCGCACAATGTAACGCGTATATATTTCCCTCTGATTGCTGCAAAGCTTAGTATGCAGCGTCTGCACTCCAAGCTCTTCAATGGAGGCCTTTCCCTCTCTCCTCCGCATCATTTCAATATTTTGCCCACAAGTCCCCGCATTGTTTATTAAACATTTTCATCCACACAGCAAAGATTTTAAAGACGAGAAAATCCAGCGCTCATTACCGTTCAAATACTTGAGATCGTATTTTGGGGTTCTTGTTCTCAACGAGTCCCATCGGTGAATAAGCGGATCAACTTCCGTGAAGTCAGCAACTGTTCCAGCGTACACGGTTCCATCTGCAAAACAAGGAGAATCAAATACTCACAAAATAATCCCCAACACTCTCATCTTCTTTACCTCCACAGCAACCAGCTCTTGGCTTTCACCAGCTCCTGTGCTAGCCCTACCAGTACATCTATATAGTTGTAGTCAAGGACTCATTTACTTTTACTCTCTGCCCGTGTAGTGCACACTTCTTTACCGCTGTAGTCCCCCTCTTATCTGCTCCTGTACCCTCATTTTCACAGCTTATCATACACTTAACTGGTTTCACATCCAAGGACCACTCGTGCACATCAAGATATTACTTCCATCCCCCACTACTACCTTTCCCCACCTCACTTCTTATTTCCTGCCTTCATTTTCACGATTCGAGGACCAAGCATTTCACGGTCTCTTCTCCTCATCCTTGTACACAATCGCCATATTTCTCACGCTAAAGCGTTATGGCCTGCCTACAATCTCAGTTAATCCCTCGTATTCATCTAATGCCACAAAAGTTTACGACATCTTCCATAACGAAGCTTGAGCATACAGAATAATGCTTAACACTGAATTCTAGAGTTGCAAAGTTCTGCTCAGTTGCTAAGCTTAGCTATCAAGACAAGGAGTTGCTTCTTTTTACTTTTTAGTTTCCCTACTGATATTGGGTGGATCGCATATATTTCAGGATAAATTACTTAATTATTCTGAAAATAATCCTCAGAGTTCATTTTCCCTTGTGATAGGCAAACTGGTTTCTTAAACTGAGTCAGTTTCTGTCTCAAATTATGCGAGACTTCATGTGGTGTCACAGCTCAAATCGATCTATACCATACAATGACAAAAACGCTGCCGTCGTTTTGCTGTGCTCATGTTACCTGTATCAGTGTATCTAATGCATTCTCAGAAGATACCTATGAGATACTCCAATTATACTCAAATGAATTATTTTTGAAATCGACTTTTAACTGTCCAACACTATGACTTACCAACTAAGATTGACGTGCTATTATGGCGCGGGTCATAAGGGCAAATGCCCTGACCACTTTTATCACTCCGCTCTTCCTTGACATAGTGAGCATCCTTGCCAGATCCAGTCAAGTGGTAGTATCGGCAGAGCGGCTTGTACGCATTCGTACCACACACAAGTATCTTCCCCGGCCCCACCACCTTCAGGACTCGGATATAGTTTTGGCAATGGTTCTGAAAATAATCATCAGAAAAATCCACATCTCATCAGCCGCCATAAATTATTCACTTTTTCTCGCTCCACATGCACCCACCCGCAGCATCCCGCATAATACTCTCCCTTCCTGTCAAATGCATTATTTTCTTCCGTGCACTATCTTGATAATCTTCCGCTTCACTTCTTGGCTTTCAACCTGGCACGTTTGCCAACTTTAGGGTGAAAACGCAATTGACCATCCGATCTTTTCAGCTAGCTGGCTGGCGGAGATGAACAAGTTGGTTATTTTTTCTTGCGTCCTCCTCCATCTCCTCCATGGTCCCTTCCTCCACATCGTTTCCAACCACCCCTCCCCCACCTACTCATGCTTCCTCTTCCATAAAGAAGTATCAAAATTTGATAGATTTGCTCCATAGAAATTATCATTAACTCACCATGTCTTTTCCTTTGGTAAAGCACATTTGAATGTCTTCCTCCTCGGAGAACCACTCGAGTTTCTGTAGGGAAAAAAAGAAACAATCATCAAAATAGATTCCAAATTCACTCCCACCTTCAATTCCATCTTCCACAGCCGCACAAATCCACCACCATCATCAATCATCAGCCTCCATCCCCAGCTTACCCGCACTTTTTATCAACCTTTCTCCACTATCTCCCTCCCCACCCAGCCACTTTCTCTCTCTCTCTCGCTCTTCATCACATACATCATAAACCACCTTATCCCTCTGTCCATCAAATTTTAACCTCCACCTCCTCCTCAGTAAGTCTAAAGCCGAGGCCAAAATCCATATTCCAGTCTTGTCCTTCCCTGTCCCACATACAACCTCAATCCACAAACAATCTTGGCTACAATCTAAGCCAACTTTCCAAGCCTTTTCCTCCTCTTACTTCCTTAACCTCCTACAGTTTCCTGGTGGAAGTAAAGCAGTCCCAATACCGAGTGCATTTCCAGAAACATGTGTCCCTCACCGTAAGCTTTCACTCTAGGCCTCTTTTCGGCTTTCGCAGTAAGCATGGGCCCGATACCAGCTTGGATTCCATAATCTCGATGATTCGTCCCAGCTGGAACAACCACGGCTTTCACCCCAGCTCTCTCCTCTCCTGCCACCTTCATGATTTACAATCTTTCAGTCATCAAACCAGCATGGAAGGAGAACAAATCCGAAATGATTTAATTCCGCCCTATGACATCAAAATAATGCGACAACTTCGCCATCATCATTCTTCTCAGTCTCCGAATCCGTGACAATTTTAAATCCCACCTACCTCACTCAATCTTCTGTTCGGAACCAGCTGTTCTCTAATTCCACCATTGCTCATGCTAGTCCAGTCACCGACAACTCAATAGGCTTCATCAGCCTGAAAATTTCCAAGTCTCTACCACGAACTCAATAACTGAAGCTAAAATCATGACTTCTCTCTCTTGCAACTACCAGTGGTAATCCATGCATTCGAAACTGCATTTCCGCTTCGGCCAATGCCGGCCTCGTCACTCTTAATGCAAGCCCACGTTATTTTTCCATCGTCACCATGACCACAACAAAAGCCGGACGCTTCAAAGAACCCTCTCACCTGTCACGAAACCACAATAGTGACTTGCCAGTCATGTGGCTTGAATTGCATCGGGGTAAGTTTTCCCGTCACCCTGCACAGCCTGCCACTTTTCACTCCTCGCTAATCGAATACACCGAATGGGGGACCTCGCATTTGTCAAACCCGACTAGCAAATCATGACAAGGAATCCCACACGTAAGCTGATTTCAAAAGTTATTGTCTCTCTCTCTATCTTTCATCAGGATTCTACACCCGTCACGTTTCATTACTCCAACCGCCTACATTCAACCAAGACTTGACTGCACAGCATTAACTTGTGCTGAATAGCAAGTGTGAAAGGGCAAAGTCAAAACGATTTCTCTCCTGATAACAGTCATACACACAGTCATCCAAGTCCAATCATCTTCCTATTATCTTTTCGACACTTGCAATTTGCCCACCAAGTCTTCCCCAGCCCACCGCCCTTGACCCGTGACCTAATGGAGAGTGTGTTGCCTCCTTTTTTGGAGCAATTTGTCGTTGAATTTCGTGATTCCCTCCTCTTGGACAGAAAATTCCTGTGTTCTGTCGACTCTTTCTTGCAATTTTTCTATCGTGGGTCTCCACCTCCTCAGAATGAAGGAACGGTCAAGACGTGGAGCATCTCCTAGCAACCATTTGTCTTCCCTTTTAGGTGCAGTTGACAAATTAGATTTCCGAGCGTTACCCTCCCCCTTCCTTCATTCCCGTAAATGTTACTTCTGTTCCTAAAAGTCTAACAGCTCCTTGACTCACATTAGAAAAATCTCCAGGCGTCTTTATCATCCTCTCTTTTTCTTCCCTCCTCAGCATTGTTGTATAGCTCTAGTGCCTGTCGGCCTGTACAGATTTGCTGTTACGACCACCACGTGACTAATTCCTTGCTCACGTCTTTCCAGAATACAAAAACAAACATATTCCCTTCAATGTGCAATAATCTAGCATTTTCCCATTCTTCACATCATTCCTCTTCTCCGTCCTCTTCAATCTTTCTCTGTCCTCCTTCCCATACCTTCTCGTATTTCTCTCTCTGCGTGCTTATAATAATAACTAATACTTTATGCCAGCTCGAGGTCCTGCTTCAGCTGACGAATCTTCCCCACCTTCAGTTCCCACTTCAGGGATACCTTTAGCTTTAGCTATCCTGGCTTCTTCCTCCGAAAGCTTTTTAGTCACAAGATCACAACATCATTTTCATGAACTAAAAGATCCATGTCATTTTCCTGGGCCTGGGTGCTACTTGACTTTTGTCGAAATCCCATGTCAGGATAGCTGGAACTCCTTCGACTTGTGCTACACCGCCTGTATTGCTTCTGGACTAGCAAACTTACCCTCGAGTGTGAATTTGTCGTTAACTCGAGTACAAACCGACATTTCACCTTCGGTTCCAGCCTCGAGCATTAATACTCCACAAGAAGTTCTTTCATTGTTCCACAATTCGAAGCCTGAAGCTCAAATCGTACTATTTTTCTACAGCTGTTCAGCCCTTAAGAGCGATCATGCTCTTGATCTGAGCATCTGCACGTATCCACGCCTCTCTTCAGCCGCTTTTCTGTATCATTTCACTTTCTGTTTACTCCTTCTTCCTCCATAGTCATTTACCATCTTCATAATTGGAGTGTTTCGATGTCCCTGCCACACGAAGGAATTTTTCTACAGATAACAATCCTTCCTGTTAACCTCCGACTGAATCTCACGCCCAAGCCCTCAGCTCCGAACTATCGAACCACACGTTGCAGTCATCTTCTTACAGGCCCATTTATCAGTTCTTCTTTGCATCTTCTCAAGTGTTTTTGCCCAGGTTCATCTTCCACCATGTTTCGATTACCCAACAGAGGGAAAATCACGCATCGAATTCAAACATATTCATATACCTCCACGTTCATTTGTGCATTGTAAGTAGCTACCTCCCTGGTGAATGACCATTTCTTCTAAATGTCCGATGCAAATTTCAACTCCCTTCCAAGGCTCGGACTCATGCCGAACTTGTCAAATTATTTACTCAATTATGTAAGCAATGTTTTTTCAAATTGGGCAAATGTACTCACCTGCTGAAGAATGAGACCAGACGCCGTTAAATTGTAGACAGCATTCCTGGAAGAAAACAAACATGGACGTTAGTATACATATGTCAGTTCATAAAAACATGCATTTCTCTACAAGGTAATGCATCTCTCCGCATGCATGGCATAATATTCGGCTCGTGTTGCTTTTTTATGTAATTTTGCTTTTTTGCAAATAAAATGTTGAACCTTGTTCCTTACAACCCCTTGAAAGATAGAGTGCCATCATTGTTCCAAGCCCATGCTCCTAATTAGCAATCCATAAACAGTGCCGGTACTTTTTACACAGAGTTGGCACAACGGCAAAGCCCTGCATTCTCCTAAATGCTCCTAATTAGGGCCATTTTTCAATCAGTAATACCCTCCCCTCCTCCTCCACCACCTTCTTCCCTTTCAACAATCAGATAACTATTACGCTTCTAAATCATCATTGAGCAAACGTATTCTTAATGTACTGCCGACGTCACGTTTTGAATAAGTGCCTGAGCTTGTTTCTGGTTCACGTTTTTTACTCCGAATTCTCTCGATATTGAAAGTGCATGAACCTTTGCCTCTGAGAATTGATGTTCCAATCTCCCCGAATCCTGACGATTGCACGTGCTACCTGACTTCTAAACCGTAATCTCGTCTTCCTTTGTCGGTACATAAAATCTTCGTGAGATTTCCTCAGGACTGACTTCTCGTCGCCATGGCTTCCCGAAAATTATTTCCACCTCCTCCAGAAACAAAACCTTGAGCAAACAGGTGCTTTAGCACCAACTCCATGAACACGGAAGGAAAAGGTATCAACCACTTTCCTTTATCTCTTGTGCCAGGAGACCAGACCAAAACTACCATTAGATAGCGTTCAAAAAGCCGGACGGAGGGCCAAGCTGTGCATGGCATTCCTGTTTGGAACAAGATTTGTTCGTGATGATAAAAGGTTGCAGCTTGCTTCCTCGGTAGTAGCTTCCATCTCCGTCTTTCCAATGCTCATGAAATTCAATCTCTCCCTCATGGCTCGTCCCACGTCCCGTTTAGAATTCCAGAACCTTGTCCAGCAACCTTCTCCATTCGCAACACTGTTTTCGAAGAGGAGTTTGTACCAGCCGAGAGAATCTTCTCCCGCATTACATTTCAGTAAACATAGATGCGTGCCTAGGAATCTTAAATATTTTTATCTTGTACCTTCCACAATTTCCTACCACATAATTACTTTGCTCATGCTCCATGCCCAGTCCTTCAAGCCAGCCTGCCGTACATGCATTTACATTGCCTCTCCAATCCGAATAAAATCGTCTCCGCCGTTTTTCCAGGGTCGACCACAAACAGTAACAGTCGACGTTATCGCATTATCAACATATATATGCTGCAAGCAAACCTTCCTAACTAAACCGAGAATGTCCAGCAAGAATCGGAGCATGGAAAATCGAAACCGAGATGCTTTTGTGGGTGTAGCCCTTAATAGCAATATAAAAATTCTTCAGAATTGTAGGAACTGGTAGGTTCAATTCAACTCACCTAGCGCCCACAAGGATAAACTTGCCATCCTGGACGAAGATTTTGAAGTAATCAGTGTAAGTTCCATTCCCCGAGAACGTTACCGTGTCTTCTGGCTCTGCAATTTCAAAGAAACAAAAACATTTTTATTGCATTTTCCCGGTCGTAAAATTAAATAATGGTATATTTACTTTCCCTCCCGTAACATTTCCCGAGATTGTCGCTCCTTTCTTCCGCTAATCCCATACCGTGTTTCAAAAGCCCATTGACAGAGTGCCGAAACAAGGTTTCAAAGACAGCTCTGCTCCACTTTTTCTCCTCTGTCTTTGTCTTTATCATCTACTTCGTATTACTTCAATCCACTCGAATGCCTCTGGCTTGCTCCTACATACTCCTCGTTTCAACTTTCCACTTTCATGCTCTATCTTCCATACCCTATCCTTTTATAGCATTTCAGCTTTGAAGAAGGTAGGATTCACTCACGGCATGGCTCTCAGTCTACAAATATTGCTCAATCTACTATAGGAAATGTCACTGTGTATTTTTCCATCTCATCAGTCACTCTTTCCTTCCACACTTCCGTCAATAGTCATCATCGCCCTTCCTCACGAAAAGTCACCATAAACACGGAGAAAAAATCTAAACAACATCACCAGCTTTCCGCTCCCGTGAAACTGTCGAGAATTTCATTTTTTTCCCGCTAATTCTTGAATCACATCCAAACAAAATGTAAAAACTTTTTCGCCCTCCTCACAAACATATTTAATTGAAGAAGGCAGTTCGTCAGTAGAGGCGGCTCTGTTTTCCACATGCAAGCGGCAGAACACATTTCCAGTCCCATCATGACCGCCATGCTAATGGCACGCGACTAGATTATGAAGGCGAGAGCTTCATGCCTGCTTCATGGCTACAGCCATTGAAGCATGTAAACAGCTTGAAAGTCCGCTACCCGCTTCACCACGCCTATGTAAACTGTGTTTACTTTCACGGAGCAGGACCAAGTTACGAGTACTACGAAAACTTTCTCCTTTTGCGTACCAACAGGAGCAGTTAAGTGAGTAGGAACTACGGTGTGACATTTTTTTTAATTTTTCTCCCAAGAAATAATTAACTAGTTTCATTTTCTCAGAAAACAATTAGTCAGCCTATTTTGCATCATTCAAATTCGCTCGAGCTCCGAAAAAAATTGTGTCAGCAGCAGAACAACACCCCGGCTTCAATCTAAATTTCCAACATGGCGGAACTTGCAGTTATAATTTGATCTCTTTTTTCTACAAACTTTACTTGATTACTTGGTTTATTCCCCTCTAGTTTTCTCATTCCGTGCCATTTTTTCTTGATTGTGCCGTTTCTCCAACTCGTGCCTAAGCTTCAGCATACGCAAAGCGGGTCTTTGTTGTTCACATTGTGTAATTCCTGCACTTTCTTTCAGTTCAGTCAGCAGTTCTCCTTGCCTCTCCCATTATTTTTCCAAGTCGACTAACCAGCATTGACAAGCAGGCACATTACACCAGTTTTTACAGCTTCTTCTCCCTATTCAGGCAATATACGTCCGGACTGAAGCATACGCAAAGCGGGTCTTTGTTGTTCACATTGTGTAATTCCTGCACTTTCTTTCAGTTCAGTCAGGCAAGTTCTCCTTGCCTTTCCCATTATTTTTCCAAGTCGACTAACCAGCATTGACAAGCAGGCACATTACACCAGTTTTTACAGCTTCTTCTCCCTATTCAGGCAATATACGTCCGGACTGGTTAGCCCTGCTCCACATTCTGAGAGGACACTAGGCTAAGCTGGCACAAAGGAAAGGGTACATGCAAAAAAAAAGATGTAGGCAAAAATTTCTTTTCTCCTCACTCTCTCTCTGTTGTGTACTGGCTCTCACTTCACTCCCACTCAGGCCTTAACTCACCAATTCCCAAAATACCTTTCTGTTGTATTCTGCCCGGTATCTCCTTACTTGTTATTATTCCTCTGCTCCTCTCTTTTCTCTCCTTCGCTTTGTAGTTGGAAAAGCCCTTTGGCTTTACTTCCCGTTCCTTCAACTTTATCTCCGAGCCTGCAGATTCTTAGCAGTTTTTCGACATGCGAACTTGCCATCTTTCACGAGTCATGTATTCCCTCCTCACCTTCTTTTTTCTCCACTCCACCACTGGTACATTCTTAGAAGAGCTACGGAAGCAAAGGCTGCCAGGAAATAGTTGCTTCTTCAAGTTACGACTTTGGCCGATATCAATTTACTCTCATCACCCATCATCATAAACAAACTTAAACTGCTCCCCTTCCGACCTGAGCGCAGGAGGAATATTTTATATTCCTCTTCCATTTTTGGCCATAATCTTCAACCTTGTTCTTTAGGCGAGTCGACTCTTGCACCTTCAGCATCCTATTCTTCTGAGAAAACTTCCGGTCTTCTCTTTTTTCAATTTCCAACGTAAACGTGCCACACAATGGCTTCGCTTAGCTGGAGTATCGCTAGCTCACTGATCCATCCGCAACTTTCACCCAGCTCATTGCAGACATTGGTGTATCTTCCAGGAACTTTCAACCCCTTACCAATGTTAGCCATGATACTTTGAAGGTTATGCCAACTACAAAATTCTAGTTTCCTTTCTCACTCACATTCATATTTTAAGTTCATGTAGTAGTCATGTCATACACACAATGTAACTTGATAGGGGTAATCCAGCCATAAGTGAACAGGTATAGACTTTCTTTTACTCTGTATTGTGCAAATTCTTTCACACGTTCCTTCTCTCACTTCTCTTATTATGTACGCTGTAGGCACTTCAGCATATAGCTCATGGATGATATATTTGTGCAAAATTTTTAACACGTTCGGCCACAACTTATGGAATGTGAACAGACGGACATAAAGTGAAACTTGTTACTTTCCAGTATGACATCAGAGAACCAGTTTACGTCACCTGTACGTATAGTTACATAGGAGCTAATGTACGGCAATAGTGGTTTTTCCAACCAGCAAAGATTTACGTTTATATCCGTTGTACGTATGGCTTGTAGAAATTTGCTATCGAAGCAAATTACAAATTCGCACACAATGCCCCTCAGGAAGTTCCTTATCCCTCTTTGGAATGTATCCCCTTCCTGGAAGCAGTACAATGTTGGATATTATTCTTGCTCACAATTGTACAAAAAGTCCTTGGAATCCATTTCGAGAAAGCATTTGCAAACCATTTCAACTGTCCATTACTAACTTTGGTAGTCTCCCGCTTGATCCTCCACCCCCATCTGCTAATGTACCAGTTTTTTTTTTCTCAGTTCTTTTGCTCTTCTCGTGCTGTGGATTCGTGGCCCGTTAAATTTTTCCGCAAAATTTTTATTCCTTAAACACTAAACTCTTTCCTTTTCTTGCACATTTACATTTAAACGATCCTTTTTATTTCTCCTCTCCTCATTCAATTCTATCTTATCTATCTACCAAAGTTCTTTTCTTTGTTCAAATTCCTCCTCCTTTCTTCTTTTCTTCTCTCTTCTGCCCTTCGCAATCCGTCTCTATTTTCATGCACTTGACTGCCTTCACCGATACCAGAACCTGCTCCACCTCTCTCCGCTTTCACTTTCCCTGTCTTCTACATCCCCTCCTCCTCCTCTTTGCAGTTCCAAGCAATACTTTGTACTTACCTTTGCACATTATCATTAAGTGTTTGGAATCCTTTCTTTACCGACAAAGAAAAAACAACCAGAGTTATGGCTTGCACAAGCTCTCAAAGAGCAGTCAGTGCCACAACTCCCTTCTCCGCCCAGTTGCTTTCTCCAGACTCCGAGGAATTCTCAGACCAAAAACTTTATTGGCTCAATCGTTAGATATATCTTGCAAAGTCATTTTCTTCACGACTCATCTTTTTCATACTTTCACCTCGGTGAAAACTTTCTCTCCTCTCCTCCTCCATCACCTTATGCATGGCCACATCAGATAGCGCTCCGGTCCAGTCCTCCAGCCATCCCCACCTCTCAGCCTCCAAATGTCCAAGACATTGATTATAAATTGTGGCTCTTCTAAATGGCCACATTTGGTCTTTCTCTCCCAGTTTCATTCTACCGGCAGGCAAAAACCACCGCCGACATCAGCTTCAACATGGTCGCAATAACGGTATTCTCCCTGGCATTCTTCAGCCACGGTTCCGTGAAACTGTTTCAATTCCTCCAAGCAGACCGACAGGATTGCGGTTACCGGAAGAAAGAGTCCGCATAACATAATCTATTTCCAGCTTTACTCGTCTTACTTCTCGGGAAATAGCGAAACTTGCATTCAACTTGAGTGTTTATATGGTGAATTTTTAGCGGGCGAGGTCTTCCTCTCTCTCGACCCTCTTCTCCTCCACAGGGCTTACGAACAGAGTTTCGTCATTAAAGCTAACCCAAGTGAAGGAATTAATGCCACAAATGGCCCTGTATTGTGGAAAAAATCTATAAATTACAGTAACTACCTAGCAGAGAACAACCGGGGCTTCTCTCCGCCACGCAATACGTACAAGTACACAGGATCGAAATAACGGCACGCAAAATTACACAACTTGTTGTGTCTACCATACCAGGCTTGCATTCAACACCCAATTCGTCGCCGCAATTACAAGTTATAACTACATGGAATAAATAATTCCTTGTGTCATTGCACACTACTATGGTCTAGCTTTATTGCATGGTCTGGTGCCATTGTCATGTCATTTGATATCAAAGAATCCCCAGCAATGAGTCCTTCGTCGCAAGGGATAAACGTTTCGTAATGCCAAAAATTATTATCCTTAGCGCCAAATTGGAGTCCATTACTTTGACTGACGTCAATCAGGGGTTTTTCTACCAATCAAAAACTTTCACCAAGTCACAAAATCATGGCTATCAGCCTGCTATTGCTTTCATCCGCTATCAACTTTCTCAAGCCAATCTTTCAAAACTATTGGAGTAAATACATGTCTCAGACCATGTTCAGACTCGAAGAAGCTTTTAGTTTCCAGTCACGGATCTTTGCTCACAAAAAGACCAGCTCTGACTCTGTCTGGCTTTTACCTTACGGAGATGCGGATGCGGATACAAGAGCGTGTTATAATTTCTGGAAAAATATTAATCTTTTTTCTACGTGTTTTCATTCAACCAAGATGAGATCACTCCCGGGATCCGTATCAAATCCATCCCTCATCGGTACTTAAATCTGTATGTATTCATTTCCCTTCTTCCAAGTCTGTTTTATGGGATNGATGAGATCACTCCCGGGATCCGTATCAAATCCATCCCTCATCGGTACTTAAATCTGTATGTATTCATTTCCCTTCTTCCAAGTCTGTTTTATGGGATGTGGAGATGCTATATTCCATGGGTTTTCTTTCTCACTTTCCTAGTACAAACTCCCTTTGATGTTCAAATGCTCCTTTACCGGAGCAATAATCAATATTCTTAAAGGTCTCCAAGGAGCTTCAAAGGGAAGATGTGTCTCACTTCGCTGAAAAAGTTAATTAAAAGTCTTGTCTTGTAACCATGGTTTTGGGCGATAAAATAATCACCAGTCTCTTTTATTTCCATCCTTGCTTCCTTACTTTTACCACTTGAGCCAACCATTAGCCTATAGCCCTTCCACCTAACGCAAAAATGAATGCTTTTCCTTCAATATGTACGTCTCTGAACATATGAATATGAATCACAGATTTAGCCTTTACACTATTGTCCCTTTAGAAGCAAAGGGGAAAGGACGCACCAACCTCCCTACATCCCGGTACTTTCCAACTTTTTCTTTCAATTTACATTCACAATGCTTTTTTAAGAGCCGAAGGGCATTACAGATGGCGTGGTGTTTCTCCTGGTTCTTTGCGTAAAACGCACTGACTAGTGGGAATGACTCGAGAGAACTAGCATATGTTTTGGAAAATTTTTATACCGCCATTGCATTAAGACCAGGGTAATTTAACTGCAAGCCTGAGTTTTTCCAACGTCAGGAATTGAGCGGAGCCAGCTTGTGCATAATCCCAGTAATTAGCTTTTAACAAGGGGAAGAAATTTTCCAAGAATCTGGCCTCGCCTTTTCCAAAGACTTGTTTCGTGTTGCTGCACTAATGCGGAGGCCTTGCCTCGGCCTGAAGTATCGATCCGAACATCCGAAGGAAAGGGCTGAGGCATACACACAAAGAACTTTTTCTGATGCACGTCAAAGAGCATCACTTTTAGTAGCTCCATAGAAAACGTTGCCGAAGACGAATTCCACGACTGAACGTTCCGCTCCTGCGACCTGCGTTGCATGTTTCTCTTCCGGTATTTTTGTAGTAAACTAGTCTCTCGTGTGCAACCGCGTGTTACTACTCGCTGCACGCAAACAGCAGCCCATCACCTGCATCTATCTGTCAGATCCTCAGTAAGCTTTTGGCATTAAGCAAAAATAGGAGCGGTGCACGCCAGGCCCGACGTGAGTGAAACCACATCAAAGCTTTTCACCGACAAAGCTGACAAATACCCGTAACATCAAATGTTCCTTGCGCACAACAACGAAACAACCCCTGGAGTATTTCCGTCCTGGCTACATAAATGAAAGTAGCTTCACATCCCAGTACCGTTAGTGCACACCGTATTGGAAGTCAATACCGGAGGTCGGTACTTTTATCCAAACTGCTTTCCAAAGCTCGGGATTTCATCACGTCCACGTGTCTACGCAGCTTAACTTTTTCTTGACGAGCCATTGAATTTTGTGGAAGCCGCATAGTTTCCGAAGAAGGACTATTGTTCTCGCGTTATTCTTTTAGCGGTTCAATAACTGGAAAACTTTTAAAATTTCACCACCAAACTTCCCGTTCAATATGTTCTCGGAACCAGAACTAACCTCTTTCTCCCTCTTATCACCGTCCTGACCGACACTAGGAGGCAGAGGCTCCGACACTTTGTAACCTTTTCACCAACAGTTTGGAAAATTGAACGCCTTGTACAATTCCTGGTCTGATTGCATTAGCCCGCCAAATCAAATTCCCACCTCCGTTAATTAATCTCAGCTACTAAACATCTGTTACCTGTCGCCTAGGCCACTTTGAGCACTTCTAACTAGTTTACCAACAATCAAAATAATTCAATTCCTTTTAGTAGTAATTAGAGGAAAGACATGGTAGTCTGTGGCGGAGTTGCTGAGCTCTCATATTTTTCATGCTTATCACCGCCGTGCTCATTATCATCAATCTTCTCACCGATGCTAAATTTCTCCCATTGTCCTCCACCTCGTCCCTTAATGTCCTTCCTCTTCATCTTCCGACCGCCTCTCATTAGTATTCTCTCAGCCAGCTTCCTTTATGGAAAACTTTTACCCTGCTCCAGTAATCAACGTCATTCTTCACTCACTCTTTGTCACCACCCTCATCAACTCTCGTACTTGAAGCAATGTGAACGGTCCTGATGGGGACCAGTACATACGGTCG
>VRMD01001051.1:0-19381 GCA_009872375.1 Sminthurides bifidus
TGGATTGACAATAATACATATTGGATTCTTTCCTTCGCTTTAACTTTCCTTTTCTATTCATTAAAGACAATGGCTGAACTTCTGTGAATTGTACGGCAGGTAGCAATAATCCTATATCTCCATGGATTTGGGCGCAGATTGAAGCTTGAATTTTGCTGTGCCCTATGTTCCAAGTGTGCAATGGAATTTGTTGGTACATAGAACCATTGCTCATTCTCATTGATATTACACTTGAACTAGGAATGTTTACAAACGGCGACTTGTTTCTAACGATTTGGTTTACAGAGAACGAGTCAGGAACAGCGCTAGAATTTCAATTAAGTTGTACAATTACAACCGGAAATGCAGCTTTTTACACCACGATGAATGGCTGAAACAGTTGCTACTCTTGTCACTGTCAGAGCTAGAGCTGATGATTGTATTTTAAACGAAACAATTTCATTTTAAGCGTTAGGTTTGTCGTATGGCACTGTTGTGAAATACAACAATGCTGTGGGCGCTGAGGCAGAAGGGAGTTCGACATTGCATTGCGAGCCCAGCTGAAGCTGAAAACCTAATTAATTTTACCTCAGGGTTTATTTCAAGTGCTTGCTGAGCTTTACGCTTCTTGGCCTTTGTATTGCTTGGTAGGCTACTACTCTCCTGTTGAACTTCAATGACACGAAGATAATCGTACAATGAACACTATAAAGAGCCAATGAAATGCTATCTGCTCAGCCACAGATTTCGTTGTTTCCTTCCTTCCGGCTGCTGTTTTACGCATCAGTCAATACAATGACGACCAGTAATGAAAACAATTTATTACCGCCGAGGGTCATTGTTACTACCATCTAGTTGATGATGAGTACGAGTCGCAGAGTGAGTACGAAGTTAAACCTTGTATTAATTATTTCTGACATTCTGACTTCCCGTGCATACAATTAATGTCCAGCCTACTTTAATTTGCTGTGGGATGCAGCGTCAATATACAGTCTGAGCCTGGGTTCCGAGTCGGAAGGTAATGCTAAAATTCTGCAGTTTGCGTTTCAAACATATTGTCTTGAGATTAAAATGGTGTGGGCCTGGAACGTGTTGCGAATCCTGCTAACGCTGCTGTTTGTGTCACATACTTGTTATGGGGAAGACTCTACTCGACTGCAACAACACGACGCTTGTGACACTGAAGAAAGGGGGTGGTGTGACTACGGGAAATGGCTGTGGTGTCACAAAGGTCCTTCTGGAGACGGCATCCGGGGTCACTGTGATTGTGTGCATCGAAGAACCCAAATTTTTGACGGAATAAGAGATCGCTGTGTGTCTACCCCCGGGAATGAATGCAACGTGTACATTGGAGAACGAGACTGCGTTGCGAATTCATTCTGTTCTTTCAACCGAGGGACTGGAAAGAGTTCTTGCACCTGCAAAGTGGGATACCGTACCGATGGTGTTGTTTGTAGAAGTTTGGGCACCGTAGTGGGGAAGCTTCCTTCGGAACCGAAAATGGAAACCAGCAGAATAGTCAGTGCCTTGATGGCTCCTTCGTTCCTTGCCATGCCGCGGGCGGCGGATCTGCGAGCTTTTGTGATGAACATAATGGAGAAGAATAACTTGAGCCAGGCATGAAGAACGAGGCTTTTGGTAATTGGACCAACGCTGTAAAGGAACATTTGTGATCTCGACTTGTTGACTGCTTCTCACCCTAGACTTGAAGAAATTTGGGGGCGAGGAAACTCAGAGTGACAATGATAAGCTAATTTATTTAAGTTATTAAGTTAATTATTGCACTTGGTTTACCTACTGAAGTAAATTCTACGTTAAAAAAGTAAAATTTGTTTGCTTATAACCAGCACGAATGAGAGAAGAGTCGTTAGTCAAAGAAAAACGGCAATTGATTTTTGATTGTATATGGTGTATTGTATTTGAAGTAAAATAAGTAACGCACATTTCGTTGTCCGTCCCCTGACCACTGTTTGACATACTAACAGCCCAGTTAAAGGTATGTAGAACTTTCACATTTTGAATTCAAATCCAGCTTGCTCCGCTGTTTTACGAGTGCTCGCCAAACCCGAAGTTCGATGCCTCCTCTGCAACGGTTAGAGATGAGCCAATGTAACAAGGCGCGATTAAATACTTATTACACTACTTTTGCCACATCCGTCGATCATTAATTGTAGAAATACACACAACTTACTTAAGCTTCAGCTGCCGCAAATCCTCCTTTGTCATACAATGGATCATGTCGTCGAGAGTATACTCCTCTTGCAGAAACTACGGAATAGTTAAAAGGTTGCAATTATGGAGTTTTGAGGAAATTCATGCGTACTAACTAACATACTGCATGTAGTAACGTATTACATATTCTTACCTTCTCAATGGAATTACGGTCGAGATGAAGTTCTGTTAAGAACTCTATGAGCTTGGCATCACGAATATTCAAACACATAGAGCTCACGTGGTATGGTCCATGAGACACATTTCGAGAGTATCCACCTATGGAGGAATTGTTGTCAGGAACACTTCCACTAATGACCTCGGGTATGTCTGGAGGTGTAAGGCCAATTCCAGCTTGCGATTGGGCTTCATCTTCCGAAAATAGCGTTTGATGCGAACTATAGCCAGTTTCAAGTGATCGACAGTTACAATGACAAGGATGCGGCAACGCAACCAACTGACCCATCACTCTCATTTGTTGCGTGGTTTGGTGTAGGTGCTGCAGGTACAACTTTTGCTCCTCTACCGTCAGTTTTAGCAACTCTTGGTATGATTTGAGGTATTCCATAAGCTCCATTAGTCTCCTGAGAACAAAAGGTGGTTAATCTCTCCATCAACATGAATCAAACATGATGAGAAGACAAAATGATTGCAACCTTTCGTTGTCCAAGCGAAGATGGTCTAGCTGCTCGTGACAATCAGAATGTGTTTTAGGAGTGGAAAACTCCAGGACTTTATGAGATTTCATTGAATTGACTGTTGAAACTCCTGATGCAGAACCTAATCCATCAGATCCGACGCCGTCTCGGTTGTCTCTTGCAGATTCTGTGACGCCGAGGTTGTGTATTAGTAAGGGAATTTAGTGTGTGCCAACATCCATCTTAGCAAATAATTATCACGGAAGTAATCTAACCTGGAGAAAGTATGTGGATGGCCGTCTGTACAGCAGTTCCAGCAAGTGAGTCGAGTGCAAACATCCAATGTGGTTTGATGTTATGAGATCGCAGGACACTGTTTACAGCATCTCGGAATAGAAACACGGCAAGCTGAACTTCCTTCGTAACAGCGGTATCAAAAACAATTTCATCTCGTAAACTGTTAATAGCTGTCTCCAACTTGCTACGATCATTACTGTCGATGAAATCCCTTAGACCTCTCATGATACGGATGATATGGTCCTACAAATCCAACATTTCTTCAATGCAGATAATGCTCCACAGCTCGTTTAAACAGTTCTTAACAGACACACGATAATATAACATACCTTCTTCATAACAGGGGGACCAACTACATCTCGCTCAAAATTCCGAACAAGAATTTCGCAAATGCGCTTCTCATCCTGAGTCAGAACTTTAGTCAGAGTGGTCCTTCGTTGAGATTCCTTTTTCAGCAAATAAAAGCAGTCCCCATCCATTTCCGTAGTAATGGGGCTAGACTTGGAGGTCAGCTCCGATTCAGGAGAAACTGGAACCATTCCTCCACTGGAGTTTCTGCGGCCGGACAGCTCGTCATACTCAGATAAAGCCGTGTTTGTACTGTTGCAAAAACAAGGCGGTTAGCGTAAAATTTGCGCTGCAAAATCCCTTTACCTATAAATTCACGTGCTATTAGTGGCCTTAAAGTTTAACATTCAAGTTTTTGCACACTCTTAGGTCGATTAAGGTTTTCGCCTCCAATTTTAAATAGTGAACCCGAAAGAAAAAGCAGTCACTTTGTTAATAGCGCAGAAATGACAGCGAACTAAATGACAATTGAACGCAATCAAATTCTAAACTTTCAAACACGTATTTAAAATTGTGTAAGTCCCTAAAGTAACGCTAACGTATTTAATTTGCTTCCTGGCATGCGTAACTAAACTAACGTAAGCAAGTAGCATACTTTCGGTAAGATGACATTCATTTGAATCCCAACTTAACCGTCATGCATTAATGTAAGGGCTTTAATTCTAAAACAATAAATGCTCCTGCACCTGGCGAAAGAGAATTGAGATGTGCTAGTAGCTGAGAAAAGATATGGGGTCACAGGTGATCCTGAGATAGTATTTGTAACTTTCTTCGGAGAAATGTTGCTGCACGACGAAAATTTTTACAAATTGACATTAAAAAACTTTGTTACGCCTTCCATGGCCATCATTCACAAGTATGACATTGAGACTCTTCAACACCATTAACCTTTACTTTGGCCAACGCTACTCGTACTTACTTATCTTCATTTGACTGGGATACTCGTCGCTGTTCTGACAAAATAACGCGGTCGGCAGGGACAGATATACTTCGGGCAAAGTCCTGATTAGCAGTTGCCCTGATATTCTTTTTCCTACCACTCCTGTTAAAATAATAGCAGCAAATTAGAATTAGCTCTTTCGCCAGAATACTGAGTTAAAAATACAAAACGCAAGTCTTACTCTGTCAAAAATGGATCTTCAATTAATTCTGCTGCTGTCGCACGCTTTTCAGGATCAGGTTCAAAACACCGAAGAATAAAGTTCTTAGCTCTTTCACTAAGCTCGGTTGGAATTTGAGGATGCATTTTGTAAAATCCAACCTGAAATTTGTCGTTGGATATGAAAAAAGTTATGGAGACACAGCTTAATTAAAACACGCGAGTTTGCAGAAAATCAAACCTTAAACATTGCAGCTTCAGGTGATCCCAATTCAATGAAAGGAGGCTTTCCGGTTGCCATTTCGACAATGGTACAGCCTAAGCTCCAAATATCTGCAGGTGCTCCATATCCACGCTGACCTTTGTCTATGACTTCAGGAGCCATGTATTGCAGGGTCCCCGCAAATGTTTTAGTCAAAGGAGATACGCCTGCCAGACGTTTAGACGTACCGAAGTCCGATATTTTGACAACCCCACTGTATGTATTTACGAGAACGTTGTCGCCTGTAATAATACAATTAAAATAGACCCAATTTTATAAAAAGTTCCAGCACCTACACAGATTTTCATCATTGCGCTGGGCTTACCTTTGATGTCTCGATGCACGATTTTTTGGTCATGGAGATATTTAAGTCCTTCCAGAATTTGCTTCGTGTAATATGCAATGGCGGATTCACTTCCTTTCAAAGGCCCCCATTTAGAGCGGAGCAATGCAGATAATGAACCACCAGGTACTTGTTCCATTAGAATTTTGAAGTACCCATCTTCGGAGACTGACCCAAGGTACTGTACGATGTTACGGTGACGAAGTTGTGAGTGTAAACGAATTTCCTCGTGCAAAGGCTGCACTTCACCCAAATTCTTCTCTAGAATTTCTTTTACAGCTATCCGAACTTGAGTACTCAAATCGCGAGCAGCGTAAACTGTTCCGTACGTTCCTCGGCCTAAAACAACCTTTTTGTTCTGCTCGTCTGCCTCATATTCGTACTACAAAGAAAATAGACCATGCAGTAATCTCGAAGTAGAACACCATAATTTTAAAATAAAAGATGTTAAAAATCTTACGCGAATTTGCTCGGCTGACAAAGCTGCATCAAGGTCAGTAAATTTTGAAGCTTGATCCGCAGTAAGTGTCAAGACCATATTGTAAAAATGCTCCCTATACTGGCTATTGGGAAAGTACATATGAAAGTCATCGGAATTTTCGTGAACATATAAGAACAAGCATCGGTCGTCTCTTTTGTACATGCTAAAAACCAAAAGTAGCGCACTATAATTTGCGTTCACAGCAAAATCTCTTCAACTGATGCTTCGATTAGTAATCATACCTCACAGATTTGATCATATCTGCAGTAAACAGCCATGAGTGTCTCTGTTTACAACTGGCCTTGAGGCACGTCAAGCAAATATTTGTTATCTGCAAAGACTGAGGGTCAGCTCCAAGATTCAGGAGAACGTAACTTGGCATGTATACCCGAGATGGTTCCCAAATGAGGATCTACGACACGAAATAAAAATTTCCTAATTCTGAAAGGTGCTGGGTTTTAATCAACACTAACCCTTGCGAGGCTCTGTTTATCCACATTTTGTTGCTCTCAATCATGCAACACATAGAAATCCCAATAAATTTACCTTCATTTCCAAACTGCTGCAGCGTGAAATGTCAAAAGCACAATGTCAGTGTTAAGTTTCGGCCAATTCCCATGTAAAGCATTCCAAGTTAATAATCTGTGTTAACAAGTTTGTAGACAAAGCGTGAAGCAAAAAATTATGCAACAAGTAGGGCTCTAGCACCATTCTGGTGAAGTGACTAACACGGCAAGCAATAACGTTCGATACGCTGTAACAGAAACGCACAAATTGTTTATCTAGCTTAGTTACTTACAGGAATCCGAATACAATCACCAACTTGATCCCTTGTCGTTTCCACGAAGTAGTCAATCCAGAACTGGAAAACTTGTTCTTCTGGTTGCTCTTGGACGTCTTGCTTTCGAAATTGCTTTATCAAGGTTATGTTCCCTATGGTAGACTTGACGTACCAATTCGGAGGCTTTAATTTAAACATGCATTCAGCCGCTTGAATTGCTTTTCCGTAATTTTTGGCCAAAACACTTATTTCAAAGAAAGTCGCAACATCCCAGTAGTCCTGAAGAGAAGACAAGCTGCCTTTTTTCCCGATCAAGTTGTTTAGGACCATCCCTATTCAGTTCATCATAAAGTAGATCACATTAGTTAGAAAACCTTTGAAGTATCAGAAAGAATATGGTTTTGACTTTTACCTATGTGTTGGAGTTCCTCCGACTCTGAAAACTCCAACCCGTTCACAACTAACAAAGTGGCAAGGTTGATTCCTGCATACTCATTCGGTTGCACTTCAAACCCTTTTCTGTACCAGTGTATTGCATTGAGTAAACTCTCCTTATCACAATAGTTCGATTCAACAAATTTATCCTTATAAATACGACCACACAAGCACACTAGGTCCGGCACATGGTTTTCCTTCTTCTCCAACGCCTTCGTGATGACTTGCAGTGCCTTCTCTCTGTCTCCCTCTTTGTTCCTCCTACACAGAAGTCAATGACAACACCTAAAAACTTAAACCGGAATAATACCAAGAAACTTAGCCATGACTTCACAGTACTTACCGATTCAGGGCAAATGCGTATAGATACATGATAGCAGGTGTGTTGACGCAGTTCTTATAATTGTGAATGGAGGTAAGAAACTCTAGCTCATCAACTAGCTTGACCATAGCGTCGTAGTCTTGAATTTCACGAAAACTGATCATCAAATTATGAACAACTTCACTAGAGATAACATTAGGATCATCCAGTCGTTTTTTCATAGCTCGGAGTGCCTTGCTCAGCTCCTTATCAGTTAATGTATCTCTGGCCTTACGAAGGTCCGCAAGAAACTTTTCTTTCATGTGCGCTCTGAAATCCACATAGCCCAATTAACACGACCAATAAATAGATAACCACCGTCAATTCCACAATATTCAATGGATGTCGATGGTATTTATTTTTATTAGAACTCGGATTTAATAAATCGAAGTCATTCTTACTTGGACTGAATCTCAACATCTTGGAGCAACCGCTTAACTTTCTGGACCAAAGGCACCTTGGTATCCAAACCAGCTTCATCACTGTTTCCAATTGTCACAGCAGGCATTGTTACGATGCAAGAATTGCATTCGAGGACCCGGTAGGTCACGAAAGGATAATTTGTGCACGATAGCTATAAAACAACACATTTATAGGTTAGGCATGCATATCCTAAACAGTAGCTCGGCTTAATCCGCTGTATCTCTGACGATTAACAAACCAGCAAATGATATTTTCATACACCGATTATCCATATTACATACCTTCAGAGGAACAGTTAATTCCATATCGTAGTCGTTGTACATCAATATATTTTCTTTCATTCCGAAGCTTTCTCGCACTCCTAAATGATAGAAAAGGGTATTCTTCTGCACATCTATCGACAAGTCCATCAGAACTACGTCTGCATTGTACAGCGTGTCCAGCACATTGACTTCTCCAAAATCGAGTTTTTCGAACTGGGAACATATAAGATTCATATTATACATATCGATGAAAATAACAGTTGAGTTCCATATGAGCTTACTATTGAATCGCATCTCCTACTCACTTACCTGTACATGATGACAGTTAGCATTCAATATCGAACAAGCCTGCTTGATTTCTTCGAATGCTCGCTTCCTTTGCGACAAATGCTTCGGATGATGTAAATCAATCACCACCGCCACATCCATCCGCGGTCTTGGAATTACTGGCACGGTGGTGCTTCCAGAATGATCACTTTTACTGCCAAAGCTGTCTGTGGCGCTTCGCAATTCTAAAAAGCGGCATCAAGCAGCAATGTAATTTCAGTTTTGCAATGTCGAAAACAATAATCAAGAGCACGAATCAGAATTAGTAATATCATGGAACTTACCCGGAACTTCAAGTTCTGGGCATGAAGCATTTGAACTTGTCGAAGCACCCACCAAAGGCATCTTGACAAGTCAGTGTATAGCTTCACGTAAACGCTAGCGGACGCCCGCGGTTCATTCAGCACGTGGAGACCATTCGTAGATAAGTGACCGTGACCTTGAAGCTAGCAAGCGTTACTACCTGCTGTAAAATCATACAGAGAATAACATGATATTATTTCCACATAATTAGACAAATGGCAATTCAATCATACAATATCACTCAGCCGCAAAATTAACACCGAATGTCGCAATTACGCTAGCAAGCAATCACAGATGAAGATCACATTATACCTGTTGCACAATATTCACAATGTTATTTACGCTGTGGCTGTGATTGAAGCCGATCATCTGACAGACAGAATACGTTTGATCACATGAAGTAGCCCAAAATGTTGAATAGCTATAATACTCAATTTTTTTCTGCCGTTATAAACTTCTAAATGACCAACATCTAACTGTTTCATTAAGAGCAGTAAGTCCAAATTTTTTATTTGCGAAATGTTTTTGTACTCCCTTTTGTATCAAATATTTCGCAATGCTCTACCGCATAATTTAGTTTCACCACTGCAAAAACAACATTTCTATACCAAGTATGCACCAAACAAGGAAAGTATCAGCACTGGAGCATACAGATATTCCCCCTACTTCTACGGAGGACCCATTCACAAACATAGGTAGTACAGGCCGTAAACTAAAGTTCATGGTATATACATGTAGTAGTGACGCATGCTTTATGCACAAGTGTGCATGTATCTTTATATACGAATGAGTGTGAGTTTGTGTTTGTTCCCACGTTCTTAAAGCTTGAGTGCATGAGCTTTAAAAGCCGACGGATGGAGGAGCTTTCCTCATACCTTGTTTTGCTGCATCAATTCTTGGCTTGTGAATCCTGCAGTTCATGTTTCGGTTTAGTTCATTTCGGATGTATAAAGCTTTAAAGAAGCTCAAAATGTTCGTTTTTTCTGTGAAATACATAAAAAATCCCGTTTCAAGTGGTGCAATTTTTGAACAATAGTTAACTAGAAATTTTTTGTTAAGTTAATCCAACAGATTCTAGTGCGTTACGAATTTATAGCAGTGTGTTGGTGTCAGAGAGCGGTTAGTTATCTAAAATGCGAACGGATTTTCTCTCCTAATGTAATGGTTAATTATTCTGAGTGCTAGTTTTATATTTTTTCTTCAAAAAAGTAAGTGATGGTTCCAGACATTATTTAATTTTATTAGCCTGCATGCTACTTTTTTATTCAATGCTATTTTTTTTTGATAAATGAATGCTGTACAGACCGTTTCTTGCAGGATTTGTGATACCGGTGAAGCACTGTCGTATCTGCAATCAAGTTGTAATCATGATGATGAATCAAGCTGGATCACTTAAGTCCAATTTTGGCAGTGTCTCACCAGGACACAGTACCGGTCCTCTTGGAGGGATGGATCGGACGCCTTTGACACCAATGTCAATGGCGTTAGCCAACCAGCAGCAAACAGGGGCTGGGACATCGGCACCAGTCAATTCAATATCCTTGTCGCTCCTCATTGACTTCATTGTTCAAAGAACTTACCATGAGTTAACCATACTAGCAGAATTGTGAGTTGACCTGAATTGTCGCTTTTGAAATAGCGACTTCATAGAATTACATTAGGAACCGTACAGACGGTTATGTACATAATCCTAATTAAGATTTAATGGGGCTTTCTAGGCTGCCGAGAAAGACAGATATGGAAAGAAAGCAAGAAATTTTTAATTTCGCCGGACGAACAAGGCTACTGGCTGTAAGATTATTAGCTCTCGTAAAATGGGCTTCGTCGGCCGCCAAAGTGGACAAATCTGTGGTAAGTTCAAAAATGGGGCTCTTACACGTTATCTGTTTTGTATTTTAAAAAAGAGTAACTGTCAGCATGTTTGAACGGTTTTTATCGTTTCTGTAGCACATAATGAACTTTCTGGAGAAACAGTCAGTTCTGTTCGTCGACACTGCCGACACCCTGTCAAGAATGGCGAGAGAAACTCTGGTTCATGCCAGACTTCCTAATTTTCATATTCCTGCTGCTGTGGAGGTTCTAACGACGGGGTCTTACAATAGATTACCTACTTGTATCAGGGTGAGCTCTCGTTATTGGATGAAATGTTAGAAAGTAGACAACGTAAACTTTCGTTTATCTCTATGATCACCTGGCATTCGAGTTGGGTATTTTATTTGAACGATTATTAATGTGTAGGAGCGTATTGTACCGCCCGATCCTATCACTCCTGCTGAGAAGAAAGCCACATTAGCGAAATTGAGTCAAGTTATTCAGCACAGACTCGTCACATCAGATTTGCCGGTGCAGATGCGTAATTTGAAAGTAAGTTGTTGGTGACATGTACCTCACATAAAATCACATATATGGTAGCTCATTCCAGAAATTTTTGAAGCAAGATCAAAGGGCAGTCACATTTTAATGTCAAAGAGGAATGCCTCAGCTTTAAGAAATTCTGTTTGTTTGGATGTAGGTTGAGCAAGGTCGGGTCGTATTTACTGTTGATCACGAGTTTCAAGTATCACTGACAGTATTAGGGGATTCACCACAAATACCATGGAAGATCATTGAAGTAGAGTTGCTGGTGGAAGACAGAGACATTGGAGATGGAATGCCTCTTGTACATCCGTTGCAGTCAGGATTTATTTTGCAGCTGGCTCAGTCTCGTATGGATATGTCTTCGAACCCTTTGAAGGAGCTTTATAGCATCCTACATGCTTTTGCGCAAACTCTACAACTGGAGGTATTATACTCTCAGGCTTTGAAGTTGTGCCGTGAAAGACTTGGTGATTACCTAACTATTGAAGAGTATACGCTTGGGAAGGAACTAATACTCGGATATTGGAAGTAAGGATTTACTTTTCATGCTAAATCCGTAATCTGAGCATATGTGTAGACACTTTTTAGCATACATAGCTGCCAGATTTGAAAAACACACTAATCTCACTGCATTTTTTTTGCAGAGAACTAAGCGCACTTGATCCTAGGGCAGAACTGGGCTATCGAATAGTCATCGCCGTGAATGTTGGAGATCCGGATCAGCCATTAGGTGTAAATCATCAGCCCGCATTGGCTCCTGATGAAGCGGTTCAATCAGAAGTATTGAAAGCAATACAGATAGAAAAAATATTAGTACACACTGTGTACTTACGAAGTAGAAATCGATTAAGCGAATTAAGAAAGGAAATCGACTTAATACTAGGAACTGAGTGTACACTACAAGGATCTCCTCCTGTCTTGAGCATTCCTATTTTGACGCCATGTTTAAGGTATGTAATCGTATTTAAACTTTGTGTGCATGGAATTATGGTGGCCTGTAATATTCTTTTATGGTATTCATACGATCCCAACGGTCCTTAAACCAATTCTTTTACAGGTCTGAACATTTACTTGTAACTGTGAATATCAATACCGGGTCCTATATAGTCCATGTTCCGCAATTTCATGAACCTTCTCCGCCAGTTATTTCTGAAATTCAGAGTACCATTAATACTATGAATATGAAAATTTCAAAGCTTACCTTGTTAATTTCTCAGCTAAGGTAAGGAGATTATTTGTGAGAGATTTCATCGCATTTTGGGTAAACTATATCTTTTTCAACCTGAGCAAATAAATATTGCTTTAAAATCTTTGCAGGTATTGGATAACTGAAAAACGATGTGAAAAGACAATACAGCGGTTGCCAGCTAGTGCAGGGGAAAGGATAACGCTGATTAAATGGGAGGAACATCCCATTCTGAAAGAAATTGGGGAACACAGATTGATCATCAAATTCCAAAAGCATCCTTATGCGCTCTTGGTCAGTAATTATCAGTTCTTGTGTCGAGTTTTTAGGATATATAAAGTCGAACTGTGGAGTTATTTTTGTTTTTATTTTTCTTCTTATAGATCGTGGAATTTAAGGAAAAGGCTGACTGTCCTTCGGAAATGGATTACTTTTTTTACCTCATATTGGTGAAGAAAGCATCTGCTGAAGAAAACGAAGACTTGCCAGCAGCTGCAACTAGTGTTGGAACAATACCAAAATTTTATTTACGGCCTGTAGCTGTTTTGCCGCTAGACACTTTCGTTGCTACTCATGGCCCATTCACAGATGTCGATGGTTAGTTCAAACAACAAAACTTACGGGAGTCAACTAATTGCCATGCAATTTTCATGCGTAATGTTTTTGTAGTTTTGGATCCCAGCGAGCGTATTTTGGGTAAGCGGAAACTCACCACAGGCGTTAATTTACTCGGTCAAAAACCAGGTGATACAAACTTTGGAAAAAAGCAAAAGAATCCTGCCTATTTTGTTCCTGAACTGGCTCATATAGTGGCTTTATGTGACGAAAGACTTCCCTTCGCTCTCCTCGCTACTGAGGTATGTGCTAGTTAGATAATGAAGATAGCACGTTTGAAACCCTCAAAAGTCTTTACACACTAATTTCACTGTTACTATTTTGTGTATCTAGTTTACAAAACGAGAAATTATTCATGGAGGATGCCGTGTGGAAGCCCAGGGAGTATGCCTATCCATCCCAATTTTCCAGTTCCCTACTTTCTATTCCACCTCAGATTTACCCAAGGGCATACTAGAAGGCTTGAATGAGCGACTGGAATCTGCCACTGTGCGCCACCAGATGCAACCCAAAGGATCTCGAACATGGAACGTGGAATTTAAGTTTTCCTCCAATTTGAAGACTATGGGGTATTATATTTTTCTGTTATGATGGAAACCTTAAGCAAGCTTTGAATGCGACATCATTACCTAGAATTTTACATTATTGCATCATTCTTTTCCTTAGGAGATCTATTCCGAAGTTAGAAAACCCTGTTTTATACACATACGATATGGTTCTTGCTTCGGACGACCATATCATAAAAGTTGTCAATAATATCCAAGACGAGTGGGCAGTAATAGCAAAGCTGTATGTGCTAATGGTTCAATCTCAATGGCTTCGAAGGCAAGAAATGACTGGAGCTATCTTTGTCAAGAGTTACACGTGGAATAAGATTGCCATTCACTATGGGCCTAACCGATCTGCCTTTGTCGAAGTTGTGTACAGCAAAGTTGAAAAGCGCTTCAGACTACATTTCGGTACATGATGTCTATTGATCACATCGTACACGTTGTTACTTGCCAATTAAATGGCAAAAATTTTAATGCCACTAATTTTCATTTGCAGGAGGAATGACGTCACACAATCCTCACACTCTGATACGAAGTCAATTAGAAAAACTTCTAAACTCTTCGAATCCTTGTTCTTTGGACTGCTTGATGAAAATCTTAAATGAAACATATGAGCCATTGTTCTCACTATCCAAACTTCCAACTACCCCCCAGCTTGGCGGAATCTCCAATCGACCTCAGATTCCAGTTGCTACTTTTGTCTTGATTCCTCAATCTCCCACGCACATTCGAGTGGTGTACATGAATACATACTGCTTAGATATTCACATACAACCAGAAGGTCTTATTTCAATTCGAGATGGGGCGTATTCCTTGTTTGACAAGTCAGTAGTCATGGGAGAGTTTACTCCCATGCAAATACCGAAGGTACAGCAAAACTTGGTCAGCATAGCTTGTTCCAAGCTGAGCATGAATTTGGTTTTATTAATAGGAAATTGATTTTTCTTAGGCTTTCTTGATGAAGTACGTGGACGAGAATGCCGTATTTCGCAGAAGATCTCAATCCGAAGATGATAACCCTCCTTCTCCTGTGTCCACCCTGATGGTTGATATGGAACTCAGTGTGGGGACCCCTGGCTCTACAGGCTTTCTAAGTGCCAAGCCACAAAGTCCTGCTGCAGGCAGATCCAACCCTCTGACACCGGCAAGCCCTCATTTGCAATCCGTAAGTTCTTGACAGCTAAACTTTTTGTGAACATTTAGACTGTCAGCATACGATTGATAGCAATTCCTATATCAGTGTGGTTTTAATGATTGAATGAGCAGAATACAGCCATGGGTTTTAGTCCTGCCGGCGCCGGGGGTCCCTCATTTGCCAACTTAGCATCTCCGCCCCCACCTATGAGCCATTTAAGTCAGCCATCACCTAACCCTCTTCTATCGCATCATCCCGCACCGTCACCATCATCCTCAATGTTACCTGCTCCTTCTCCTTCTGGTGGACCCTTATCGGTACCTACGCCATCGCCAAACCCCGGAGGTAGTATCGGACCCTCTAATGTTGGAGCTGGCGGTGGAACTCCTTCTGCAGGGGTTGGCACCAGTGGTATGCCATCGTTACCAAGTGGTCATCCATCACCCTTTTTCCACGGGGCAGACAGCTCTCCTGCACCAGTTCATAGCCCATGGGCCGCCACAGCCTCAGTTGGATCTCCAGGGATGTCGAGGCCTTCTCCTGCGAGGGTAGGTCTTTGTAATCGCTGACAGTTTCCTTACATGTAGCTGCATTTGTGCTAAGTTTATGAGTTTTATGAGTGGTACTATTCGGATTATGTAGATGGAGCCTAGACCCGTGCAAACAAACAGAGTGCTTCCTCAGCGATCATGGGCTGGTGCAATACCAACGATTTTGACGCAAGATGCTTTAGACCTTTTATGCACACCCACTACAACCGTCGAAAGTGTACCAGGGACGGAGGGCCAAGGTCCTACGCGTCTTCCTGGGATTCCTTCCAGTCCATTAGAGAGGTTTTTGGGCTCCTCCTATTTACGGCGCCAGTTGCAACGCATAATTCAAAGTGAAGAGTTTGTTAAGGTTTGTCAATCTGATCTTCAAAATCAAGAACTTATATTTTTATGACTTGCTTGTATCGCCTTCATAAAATCGAATTTTTTAGAGCAAACAATTGGAAATAGTGGATGCTCGAGGACCTGGGTTTATACTTTTCCGCTCTCCTTGGATACAGTTCAGACTAGGTCATGATATAAGCCATCATCAGACTTTGCACCTCAAAGTGACCCCAGCACCAAGTCCTGACATGAACGAACAGTGGAGTCCTGACGAAATTCATGTAAACCATCAACTGCAAACTTCATCAAATTTCTGATTAAGCTTGAAAAACTTAGAGTTTTAATTACTACTGATTATTATTTGTTCTATGATTTTGTTTTTACAGCTACTGGAGACCTTCTTTGCAACTAAAGTAGTATCACCGCCATTCCGGCCAAATGGTCTTCACGCTTATGCAAGACTTCTATCGTTTCACCCGAAAATATTAAAAGACTGTATACAAATTATCCGCTTACAGCTGTTTCCAGCCATCGTTGAACAACATAACTGGAAATGGCATGTCCAATTGTGTCTAACAATTCCGCACTCATCAATGCCCATCGTTCCTCAGGGGATGCCTGCTATAGTAACTTCGGCTACGAAGATATTAATATATGTAAGTATTTACTGAATCATTACTACTGTGAAATTTGGCGTGGATTTCTAAAAATTTGACTCTTATGTAGTTATATCTCACCCGTGTTGGATATTCTGGTCAAACTGGAGACATGCATCAGGACGCCGAAAGAACAACTTTTGTGGTTATACCGTTGATTTACGAGAGTGCGACCAATATTACTCAGCTAGCTGAAAAACGAGCTGTCGGACCAGGTATAGGTGAGAGTAGTCTTGCTGTGTGAATTAACGCTGAACCAATTTTAGGAGAAGCAGTTACTTAACATCGGGATTGGTTTGACAGTTCCAGTGGAGTATGGTGCTATATCCCAGCAGCTTCGCAGGTTTACAGATATGAACCCAACATCAGGAGCATCGGATAGGTGCTCAATATTTCCAGCTGTGCAAGATCTGCTGGCCAATTTGACGTTACCGTCGGAAACACCTCAGGGGCACATTCCCAACGTTAGTGGTCCTCACGGCAGTGGTCCTTCTGGAGTTACACCTCAAGTAAGATAGAATTTTACAACTTGCATCCTACTGCAATGCTGGAATAAATAGACGGATAGCAGTTGATTTTAACATCAGCATAATCTATTTTGATGCATAGATGGCACCTGGGCATATGGGTAGACCACCTGGGCAGCATTTTGGCACGGGTCAACCCGGTATGGGAATGATGCAGTAATACTGACTTTTTCAAAAGTTTTTTCAACGATTTATGACTACGAAATACTATGAGAACATCACGACTATAACTTCACAGGAAAAAATTTACAACATAATTGTATTAGCTCAAGCAAATAAAATAATGCGAGTTTACAAAAATTGACTTTCAACAGCCATGTTCGCTGTCACCATACCTAATTCAGGTATTGTTCTCATCCAAAATTTGATCTTTGCGCTTCTTAAGCTTGAGTTTCCTCCTATTACTTTGATGCACTAGTAGCCAACGGCTGGTTTTTTGTCCGTTGCGGCTATACTCGAATCTTCTCATCCAATGGTCACCCACGCGCAGATCCTCTATAAGTCAATCACAAATGTTGAAGAAGCACATGAAACCGCGCCCTAACTCTGGCTTAAATGGTGCCATTTGTACTTCAGGACTTAAATTATTAAAAAACTAACCTTCACCAGCCATGCCTTGCAAGTCAACGTAACAGCGTTGTAACGGTGTTTTTCGGGCTAGCTCAGTCGTAATGCGTTGAATGCATATTTATTAGGAAACACCCATTACAGCTAAAATAATAACTGCAGGAACAACGGAATGAGTGGCAACTAGCATGTATGTTTATTACGCGAACTAGGTGTAGTGTACATGTATAGCAGGGATTGAGTCAGTCCAGACTCTCAACCTGAATTAACAGATTGACATTTCGACAGAGTGAAGTCCATCACTACTGTCTGGAAAAGGTAAGTTGCTCAGTCCAGAGCGAGGACAGTCCAGTCCCAAATCAATACAATGAATGCCGATCGAGAACAATGTTTCCGGCTCCTTTTTATACTCGAGCTCGGACACCAAGAACTATACAGGAAATACGCTCTCTCTCACCTGAGAGCTTAAACTAATCAGTTCTTAGAACTGGAAGCACTCGGCTTACAGCGTGGAGCAGTGTGTTTCTCAACCTTGATTCCAATTAATTGGGCAAATACTGGTAACTTGAGTAGTTTCGACGATGACCGGGACTTTGCACTGCTACTATTAGATGAGCTGGTTTCACAGCTTCGATTCGAACCACTGCTTGGCATTGGCTCAATGCAAGACCCAGAGTTGCAACTCCCACAACATGTTTGCACTGCGACTTCTTGCTTTGAAACTTCCCTGATGAACAGAAACAAGGACAGTTTCCTATTTTTTGGTTCTGATTCTCCATTCAACTGTATACAGTAAGTCAAACAAATGAAGATGTAATCACTTACGTGCCAGTTGATGCATCCACTTTCGGTATTGGCTGGCAAAAATTGAGGAACTCATCTAATAAAAAGCAATTCATAAACTTCAATACCAAAATCCCCTGTTGCTCCAGACCCATCATTCCAATAGAAACAAACCCAATCATTGGAGCACAGGACTTCACTCACCTATCAACTCTGCATCTGGCTCAGGCGCGACACTCTGAACTGCGGCTGCAAAAGTTTCCGGCACTAGTGGTTCAGGCAATGTAGATGATATTTGAGCCAGATCATCAACCAGGTCCGGGTGTTCTGAACCTAAATCCTGCTGCTGGAATCCAGTCCATGGAAGATCTTCCAGATTTGCTGATCTTGTACTAGCAGGAGTCGATCCACCAACGCCACTGTCACAGACGTCAGAAAAGTACGACGAATCTGGAGATTTGCCGACCGCCTCCTTGCCAGCTCGACTCCGATGAATTTTCTTATCAGAACCGATTTTAGCCACTGAACGTTCCACAGCACTACTCGAGGATGACCTTTTCCGAGGCGACGACGGCTCTAAAATCTCAACTTCTGGCGATTCCCGTTTCTGCATTTTTTCCAGTGAGCCCATAATAGCCAGAAGGTTGGGCAACGGCGGTGGTTCCACATGACCTATGAAAACACAAAGAAACACAATCAACTCATGCATTAGCAAAGGAACCAATCCCATAATAGCACAGTACACAAATTGACCACGAAATCATAACAAAACCAACGTACTCGGCACACGTGTTTCTGAACCTTGTGGCAGGTAACTGTTCTCCAGTGCAGTCATTCGTTTGCACAATTGAACCACTGTTTCCATACACAAATTGAGCACGAAATCATAACAAAACCAACGTACTCGGCACACGTGTTTCTGAACCTTGTGGCAGGTAACTGTTCTCCAGTGCAGTCATTCGTTTGCACAATTGAACCACTGTTTCCTTGAGGAGCGACATGTCTGTTGCTGATGTAGCCGCACTTTCACTTAACTGTAAACTGGCCCTCGCTATCAAACTTTGCTCCTGCTTAGGTCCATTTCCAAAATTCGGCTCCCCATCACGGGATTCATAATTACAATTCCTCAACTTGCGTTTTCTTCCCCTGCAAAAAAAACAATTACAAAAGCACAATCAATACCTTAATTCAATATGCAATCATTTCCATTATATGTACTTCAGGTCTGGTCCATACATGCACCACCACACCTCCTCCATGGTACTCTATCCAGCGTTAACACTGCCCACCCACAAACTTCAGTGGCACCCGGTTAAGCTTTAATTGTAATTAACGGAAATGACAATATCGGTTCATCAAGCCTTCTAACTGCAAATTCCAGTCCTAATTCCACAACACTGTACGTCAATACACTCTGCTTCTAGCCACGGATACACATGCATTCACACTCGTTTCCTTAATACTTGATTGCCAAAGTGTTCTAGCTTCTATTTCACTACTGGAACAAGCAACGTTCTAAACTAAATTCAAACACGAGAATCGAACTTGGAAAGCCTGCTACAAAGCCTCCAAGTCCT
>VRMD01001052.1:0-19364 GCA_009872375.1 Sminthurides bifidus
GGCTGTATTCTCGAAACCAGTGCATCATCAAGAGGAAGGTGCGACAGAAACTGAGATTTCCAGTCACGCAGCGTCTAGAATCACCTCTTCTTTTCAAAAAATATCATAGTGTACGAAAAGCGAATTGGTGCTTCAACCTCGATTACTGACTAGTGAACTAGGGAACGCTGAGCGTTACGCTCTTCATTTCTAGTTCCAGTCTCTGGAGGAAAGTTTCAATGGCAGTTATCATGAAGAACTCATGCGAAAGAATCCTTTAGCATAGAGAGTAATTGGTCCCGGATAGGAAAGAAACCTGTATTTAACAATCATTAGTACTTCATAATCTTTATTAGCACGCTACTTTATGCAAGGGGACAAAAACTTGCTCCAATTACCTCATTGATTACTCTTGCGTGAATCTACAATATTAACCGATCTTTGAATTTCGTCAATGAATGAGTAAATGTCCTGATGGAAAACCTTTCACATGATTTCGCTTCCCTTAGTTTTGCCAAAACCTGATGAATTCATTTCTAAGCTTTCATAACACAATTTAAATCCTTCCGGTTTTTCTCAACACATTAGTAACTCGAAGCCTAGACTTTGTCAACCTGAAACGATGGTTTGCCTTCATCGTCGCATGTAAAATGCTATTGAGTCTAATGCTTTTACATGATTACGATAGAAAGAAGCTCGTAATCCAAGACACGAAGCGACACAATCTGAATTAAATTCGCTCAAGCTCATATCATCATCTCATCGAACCGTCCAAGTCAACAGAGGATGACCAACCTCCTCGAACATTATCACGACAACAGAGAGCAAAAACATTAAAAACAGGATAAAATCCTCAAGGAAAAGATAATTTGGGAAGAGAATCAAGTACACGGCGTTTGTAAGCATGCATTGAAATAATTGAAGTAATTTCAATAATTATTACGTATTGTCTGCTACGAAGGAATCTTTCAGCTCTCTGTTCTCTCAAGAAAGGGTAACTTTGATTGAGAATGACACGCAATTGAAAATAATTTTCTTGGGACAGTACTAGTTTCTCGTGTAATCAATTCTGTGCAATCTCAAGACAAACACGTAAAATAAAACAGGTGAGTTCCATTAAACAAGTTGTATGTGTGCGTGATAAGAAATTATGAAAAATCAACCTAACTCATGTAAAAAACTACCACCAGACTTCCCCAACTTTTCAGGCTAGTGGCACACTTGGAGGAGACTGGTGTGTCCACCAGTGGAAAGTTTATACAGTGGACCTGATGATCCTTGAATACTCGCGGAAGTTCCTCCTAGTTAAAACTTAAAGTGTAATTTAAAACACGAAGAATTTGTATATCAAGTTATGCGTTAGGCAGTATCTCCAATGTTTATCGAACATTTTTGCAATTAAATGAACCTTAATTCAGTCACTCGTTCTAAACTAAGTACATCCCAAGTCTAGTTAAGCCCTTTCAAGTAATTTACTACGTTGAATACGACTTGATTCCAAAAGCAGGAAAAAAGCAAACCTTGATTTTCTCTGCGTAATGGTGTCAACTAAACATGTGTCGGCTTAAGTATTTAGGTACAACTCTACCTTTCCGTTGAGTAAACAAGATTACTTTACAGACACCTTCAAGTTGAACAAGTAGCGGTGAAATAATGAAAATTTTGCGTACACCAAAATGAATCACAAGAAACGTAATACAATGCAAGTAGAGATGAAAGGAACTAACACTCGATGGGTGAGTAGCATTTGTTGCGGGTAATTACGGTAGTACAAGGGAGAATACGAGCATCTTGTTTTGTTCACATGCATATGAATACGAGTTTATATTTGTACTGCTTGTGAAAGTGCTAATGGGGGAGGTACAATCCCAGTGGCTTTTTGCAAGGATCATTGCCCAGCTTTTGTTACACGGTGAACATGCCTAGTCACCTGCGTCTTTCTTGCTCAATAATTATAGGTTGGCAGGGTACTGTATGGACTTTTCGTCTTCGCTCTTCATCCCCGAATGTTAAATCAGCATTCAGTACGAAGCGTAAGGTGTGCGAGTAAACTGACTGAAGTGATTGTGTATTGCTTATTGCTTTGTGAGAGCAGAACTCAAAGTTGCTGCTGTTACTTGCTGACGCGAAAACTGTTGAAATGGAGCTGTACATGTGTAACTACATGATTTGATAAAGGCGTAGCATGTAAAACGCCAAAGAAAGAAATTGAAGGAAAATTATCATGCTCCCTACCTTCCTGACAAAGGTGATACGGAATTGGAAGATAATTTGTCTTGGAATCAGAACTGTAATTCTTTTTCTATAGAAAACGCATATGCCGGTGTAGGTGGGAATTACAGAGAAAGAGGAGAAAATGAAACTTATCACGAACGCTTGGACCATAGCAGCACTGCACAATGTTTACCACGGCCAGTGACATGGTAGCTTAGGAATCACATGCACCGGAGCAAAAGAGCACCAGAAGAGGCTGAGGATACTGCGGACAAAACAGTGCACAAAAGCAGGTCAAAATATGACAGACAGGTATCAATTGCTTAATAACATGATTGCCATGACAGGCGAACATGAATAGGATGACTTGCGTCTCTTTCTTTCTCTCTCTCTCTCTCTCTCTCTCTCTCTCCCTCTTGTTCTCTTCATACACTGGTTTCATGTTCGTGTGACATACTGAAGATGTTGTATAGCCAGTATTATGACATGTGAAAAAAGGTTACAAATTAGAGGTAAATTACCGGACTGCATAAGTGTAACACTGTCATTAGTTCGATGTGGATGAAGAGGTAACTTATTTGTGAAATCTGCAAGATCAGATCCACTAACTAGGTGTTTCTCATGCTGTCAAATGGCTAAGACAAGCGCTCAAGTCACAAATTACAGAGTAGTGAAACAAGTGGGCAAGTTCATCTCCTCGGTAACTCGGTACAGAAATTCTTTTGAAGGTGATGCTTCAAGTCATGCTACAGTAATGAAGTACGACGGCGCGATATTTGAAGGTATGGTTATATGCCTGCTATCGATATCAGAGCTCCGACCTCGGGTGATTTACTAATGCTTTCGGAATCAAATTACTTCACTAGTTGTTCAGTTTGAGGAAGAATCGGGTCCGATGGTACGGCAAGTCGAAATAGTCGTGGGTGTCAACAAGAAAACAATCAGCATGACAAGGATACACTCTCAAGAAAAGAGCAACAAAGTTGCGATCATGTCCACGGGGCAGAGAAAGCCGACTGTGGATTTCCATGGACGAGAAAAGTTAACTTGGGCTCAATGAATAATTTGATTGGACAAATGAAAAGAACTCAAAAAAGGAGACATGGAGTCCAAAGAGTTTTTTAACAAATGACCAGTCTTGATAAAAAGGAATGAAAGCTTGAGCTGGGCCTACGCACCCAAGTCAAAGTTGATTACAAATTAGGCAAGTGATTGAATACAATAAGTAGGTGTGTGATAGAAAAGTGATGAGAAGAGGAAAAAAACTGTGAATGTGCGGCGACTAGAAGATGGCACGCCTTGGATATTTGGTCGTGTAATCTCGATGCATTACGTTCAAGCTTAATTGAGCGAGTGGTTATAGCTCAGGTGCCATAGAAGGAGGCAGGGACGAAAATCCAGGTGGGGCGCAATGTCCAGACTGAGCTGAACACTGCTGCGAAGACGTTCGACTATTTCTCCCTCACAGCCTCCTTCACAGAATCCACTCAGTCAGGATTGACGACAATAATCTATGCAAGTGTCAATTCAAAGTAACCAAAATTCATCTCAAGATATCCCGCTTGAAACACAAATTCGCATGAGCTCATGCATGCAATTCTCATTAGCACCAGAGAGTAAGTAATTTGATAAGGAGGTGACGGAATTCACGTCAACTGGTGAAAGTCACTTGACAACAAGCAGGATGAGCAGACGGAGACAAAACAGCAGCTGAGAATTGAAAATCAATTGCTTCCTTTTACTCGTAATGTGATGCTGGCCCGGGAGAAGATGAGGGGAAACGTTGCTCAGTTCATGGTATTAGCGCGACGAGTAAAAAATTAAACGGAGACAGAAGTTAGAGACGAAATGAGAATTATTTGGGGCAGAATTGAAGACAAGAAATGCTTGATTATCAGCCTGGTTCAAGTGTTTGAGAGTTGGGAATGAGAGGGAAGCATTATCAGCAGAAGATCACGAAACGTAGAGATATGTAGTAATGACATAGCGGCGCCTATCTTCCTAATGGCTAACATGCAATTGGAAAGCACGCTACTACATAGTACGCCGTCGGAGAGACAGGAATTACAGTACTAGCTAGGGGAAATTGTAGCCGAGAAATTGAAATCCGTATACAAGTTTGCGGACGCTTTGTTACCATTGCTCAAGAATTAAGTATTCAATATAAACAGAGAGGGAGATAAGCAAACAGAATCCGGTATTGGTGCAAAAAACGAGCACAAAATAATTTAAGATCGCAGCTTATGCTCGCAACTCGGTTATCGCTCACTCCGGGCAGGCAAAGAAAAGTTTAAGCCCAGTCATGGGAACACAAAGACTGAGAGGTAGAGGCAGTTGATGATACCGACATAATAGTGGCGGATAAAAACAATTTTTCTCGCTTTGAATATGCCAATGCCCGCGCTTGTCTCTACCTCAATTGAATGATGGACTGTGTAAATTGAATGCGAGATTGGATCCTGCATTGTGTTTAGCTTAAATGCCCGCAGATTCTCATGTCTATGATCTCTCAGTGCGAAATTAAAGGTAATTTATATTCAATTCCCGACCATCTCAGCCTCGGTTCACTGACTGCTTGCGCCTGGCTTGCATAAAAATCTCTCTCCGTTTTCAAAATCCATCGTATAACAATCACCTGAGCATAACTTGTCTCAGTCTCACTTGCTCACTTGAGCAAGTCAGCCATGATGATCCATCGGGGGGATGAGTACGGAAATCGGAATCTTTCTCAAGGATCCTTTATCGAATCATCGGAAGCCGGAATTTTCATAACGGTTTCTAAAGTCTTAGAATCGGTTCAAATTCAACCGACTGGAGACGAAACAGTTGTCGAAAATGTGCATCGGGTAAACGAACGGAAAAGGCTTTTAGTAACAGTGACTGAAACAAGAGATCGGAGGATACATTATGAGAGTAATCGTCATATAACAATACGTCAGTGTGGATTACAAGATTGTCGCAGGATGATTTGCATAGCTCAAGTTGGAAAAAATTAATTGGAAGAATGGAATCGTAGATGCTATAGATAGCTTTCATGCCTCACGTTTCCGTCAGCTGGGATTGCACAAATAAAACAGCGTTGAAAGAGAAGAAGGATATGATGAATAACGAGGTTGGAGAAATAATCCAATCCAGTAGTAATGGATTCGACTCCAACTCATAATAGCAGAGAAAGGAATAATAATATGACGTGCAAAGACCATGCTCTGCTCTCCTTCTCAACTCTTGTGTTCTACGGCATTATCAAATTCCATCAGTCTTTCAGCCTGTGAGGACACGATTCTATTCTCCTGCTTACTTTTTCTTCAATTAATTACCTCCATTCGCACTGACTCGCTCCTATTTGTTTTCTTTTATTAAGGTAATTATACGGTTGGGTGCTACAAGCCTCATTTATTTTTGTCAAATCATTCAAACTCTTGATGGCTAAGCAAAAACTGCGAAACCAAATACAGAAATCGCCCAGGTGTGGACCAACTTGTCGTGTGAAATGCACACCCCAGTCTGCCTCTCTGCCTCCGTTTGTTCTGCCGTTCACGCTTTCTAAGCCCACACCATGATAACAAGACGGTGCGGAAAAGGAAGGGTCTCACTTACACGACGGATCCGCGACCGCTGCTGCAGCCCTGCATAAAAAGCCTGACGCGAATGCGCTGTATTGAAACCAGCTGCCCTGCAAAGAATTCAGCCAGCCGAAAAATTCACACCCAGCTTTAATTAACTTACGGTGGTATACAAAGCGTGCCGATTCTGGCGTCAACCCTATCTGTCTAAAGGAAAAACTTCCTCGGCCTTTTACCACGAACAAGTGACATATCGATTTTGCAGCCGTCTCTCCATTAATTGTGGGTCAGAAGATATTGCCGGTCGGAAATTTGATCAAGTATAAGGAAAACAAAACAATAATAAAAGTATCACACACGACAGGGAATGGCCAGCTGAATTCCAAAATTTAGAGCAAACAAGTCCTCAAAAGCATTGTGCGGTGACAGGACTAAGGAGCTCAGGTAAGAAGACGGGAAGAGCAGGTGCTAACGAGAGAGATTTCTTCACGTGCCCTCTCGATTCAACCGTCATTTCAGAACATTGAGCGGAGGAAAACAGGAGCTGAAAGACAAGTTATTGAATTTTTACAAGACCGAGAAGACCTTCTCTTCGCCCTTAATTTACTATTTTCAACAGCACATTAAACATTAAAGCCAAAATTGGACAAGGTGGGATGCAAGTAAATCAACTTTTAATGAGCTTTTTCAATGTCTTAGACTCCAAACCCACTCGTCAACCTTTCCAAACATCTGCCCGTTCGCGCGAGCCACCAGCCTTCCTCAACAATGCATTGTAAACAGTGTAATTTTATGTAACTTATTCCATTGTTCTGACAATTTTCTGGATAAACACCTACCAAACATCCACCATGCTTAGGATAACCCATAAAATGGAAATGCCATACTGACGGCAATGTGTCACTCACACATGCTCTTCAACTCCAACCAAAGTAAGCCAGCTCTTGTGGCATCGCAACCAACTACAAGGCGGCCAAACATTTTCCACATAATTATAAATCAATTTTTTCTTGCTTCAAACGTTTAATGCGTTTTTTTTGGAAAACTTCGCACCAAAACAATCAATAACTTTATGAATTTCCCTTGTTTGAAATCCAAAATAGACGCTACTTTTGGGCCTTGGATGCAAATTGATCATGATGGAACTTTCATCATCTTCGATTGCAGTTTTCATAAACGTTTTCCGTGAGAATTGTCTGCGACGGCGCACTAATCATGCTGACCCTTCCTTTATCGAAAAACCACCCTGCTGCAATCATAATCAAGGCTTCAAATGGAAGTGCAGGTGGCCAAAGCGTAAAAAATCCGACTGATGTACGGCTCCTTCCATTTGAAAACAAGCCTGACGTTGGTGCACATTCTAGTTGGAGGGAAGGTGGGAGTGATCCGATACGAAAATGATGCGGTTGATTCCTACGAATTATTTAATTTTTCTGGCAAACGTCTAAGCTAAAAGCTGCCATAATCTTCTCTTGAAGTGGAAAAGCTTGCAAACTTTCCCAACTGACTGCAAGTATTAAGAGTATGAGCAGTGCAAGTGGCAATGACTGCTCAAGAGTCTCTCTGTATTTGCCTCTGTCCCTGTACCGTTTTACAGTCCAAAAGAAAAATTTGAAAAGAGATGATGAATTACAAAGTGATTTCATCCCTCGTACTTACAAATCTTTGTAGACTCTCGAAGGACACTTGAGAACCGTAATGGATCACGAGTTCGGTCAACTTAACTAGAAGCAGCAATGAATCCTTAAACGCCGCAAATGTATAAAAGAAACTTAAACAGAATGCAAGTTGACTTTACGGACATGCTTTTTATGCAGGTATTAATAAGAGGCGGAAGATTTTCACACCGTACAGAGAAAAAAAACCGAAGACGGGCGGAAGATTTATACGACGCGGTGACGTCTCCCATGGATCTGAAGGCGGTAGGCCACAAACAGGATGAATTTAAAAAAGACAAGAGATTCGGGTGAGCCTAAAAGAGCATGAGAAAGGAATAGCGGATCGTTTTGAGTGGCCTATTATACCAGGAGCGGAAAGCAGGGAAGTGTCCAATATGGGAGAACAAGGGAAATTAGGGAGAATGGATGAGACGGTGCGATGATAGTGGAAAAATGTTGAAAACAATGCAACATTACCTCATGAGACAGCAA
The DNA here is from genome assembly GCA_009872375.1 of Sminthurides bifidus. Taxonomy (NCBI): domain Eukaryota; kingdom Metazoa; phylum Arthropoda; class Collembola; order Symphypleona; family Sminthurididae; genus Sminthurides; species Sminthurides bifidus. The sequence continues at coordinate 7,907 of VRMD01001052.1, forward strand.
TGCAAGACGGGCATGTCCTTTCAACAGATACTTTTTTCCTATAAAGGACCGTAACGCAAGAATTTGTAAATATTCGGAAGGGATCGGAAGAGTTTTCGAGTGGATTTTAAACTGGGCGTTGTCATCTTATTAGAGGATTCACACCTATTGTTTCGCCTACCGAGGCTCAGTCAGCTCGGTAGTGCTGCACTTCTTGTGAAGTTGCAAACAAGCTGTAAAGGCTATCCTCTTGGGATTCAAAATCCCGGCTTTCCTTGCCACCACGCATCGCACTCTTTTCCATTGTCTATGGAAAACGGTTTGGGAAGATGGACTAAAACCTTGTATTCTTTGTACTTAAGCGAATTCTGTGCTTTTCAGTACTTTTCGGGCCTTTCCCCTCACAAGATCTCTCTGCTGAGCCTAAAGTACGAAAAGTTGCCATCTATAAATTACTGCTATGTGCCTTTGCAATTTGATCCCAAGACCAAGAAGGTCTTGGCCTAAACGACACAGTCAAATCTTACTCAAAAGGATGCATAATCGTAAAAAACTAAACCGAGGCTGTGACAATCTCACTTGCTTCCACTGTCATGTACAGAGACAGAAGTAGAATTAATTTTGATTCTAATTTATGGGACGAATGAGTAATTTGCTGAAGTGGAGGCGTGAAAAATCGCGTGATTGCATTTCCCAAGCATTGAAGAGGTAACTGACAATAATTGAAATGAGACTAGTGAGTACAAGTTCCATCTCTGGGTCCAGGGTTAATAGCTCTGAGTGTAATACAAGCAAATTACAACCATTATTTTCCCCTGATTAGGCACGGCCAATGTAAATAAACACTTTCTGTAATGAGTTTTACAGTAATCAATGTGCCATGTTGCAACCATGGGTTGGGCATTTCTCGAAACAACAGATCATATTTATGCTTTCAGAGGGTGCATTTTGATTCTCATTTCAAGGAAGCAAAAGAAAATTTATGAGACCATGAATCCTTACAAGTTTCCAACGTGATGACACTTTACTGTCGTTTACGCAAGAGACAAAGAGCCACTTTCCATGCTGTAATGCAGCACAATCCCTTCTTTCAATTTCAGACTCCCTGCAAACGTTTAAAGTCAGAGGGCGTCGTCGGTTGCTTAGCAGCACCAAACTTAAAATAATTGTCGCGCAAAAGCAGTGATCGAAAAAAACCCTTTGTTGCTAAGAAACAACGAACCTTTTAATAGTAATAGTTCTGGACATTAAACTTCATGGTGTATCCAAGACAACAACGGATAGCTCGCAGACTTTAAACGTATACAAGGAATTATAAACGATAAAGATGCTCAGCCTTTTTTATGCAAAGTTAAACGCTCGTGCTCTTGGAATTTACCTGCATTATTAAATGGGAGGACAGCTAGATATAGATGAATTTAAAAAAAGCCGTATCATCAAGGGATAGAACCCGGATAAATCCAGTAGTGAAGTACTAAATTTAAATCGAGTGCAGAAGAATAATCGTCGGGCGCCGCCTGTAAAAATGTGGTTACAGACCACAAATTAATGGTGTGTATCTAAGGCTCCAAACCGCACATCAAACAAAGGTGCTACCGATAAAGCATTCTCATCAAGGCTAAATGAAGTTTACGTGAGCCACTACCAATTTGAAAAGACGGGTACTAATCTGACTACCAAGCATGCAGGCAGACTACAGCACAAGCATCGTCATGAAACAAATGGATTTGGCCATAAGGGGAACAAATAACTGTATTGTCACATGAATGCTTTAAAAGTAGGTACTCGTAAGCGAAGCGAGTGAAACTGTCCTGTGTAGAGGAAAACTGTAAGGCTGTAATAAACTGCGGTTTTGACAAAACATCGAGCAATTTTCCAGCATTATGTGCACAAACAACCTCTGTCGCCAACACGTAGCCTGAAACACTGTAGCGGCACGTAACAACTGACTGAGCCGTGCTTGCAATTCATCCAACTGTCTTTACACCTTGCGCAATTAATCCACCTGGCAATTGAATTGTCTCCAGGCCTGCAGCGATAAAACTTTGACAAAATGTGCAGCATCGGCAATGAAATCGACGGCGTTGTAAAACTTCCACACAGTTTTACTGGTTGGTTACAGGTCATACATTTCATTTACCGGATTCACCGTTCATTGACCAAGCTTCGGCAAGTTTAAATGGCCGGATAACAAATGAGAAGCGAGTATGAATGTCGGATGGGAAGGCTTTAAATAAATTTTGCAGATGGCGGAAAGGTGTTGCAGTACAGGTCTTGTGCACCATTTTATATTCATATAAAATTGAGCCATGTTTCCTGTCATGGCAAAATGTGTGAGTAATAAAAAAAACTCTTTCGCACTTGCATCAGCCGAACTCCATGCTGTATTTCAAGCCAGTACGCCTGCGACGTCAGAATATCTGCAAAGTTATTATGACCCGTTCGAGAAGGGTGACATCGTGATGAAAAATTTCCGTCTCACCTGAGAAATTAGAAATGAGTGAGTTAAACGGACTGCCTGGACGTAATGACGGTAAAGAAATTGGGCATAGAATGCTGCTGATGCGTTAACCACAATTGTGGGAGAAATGGACGTGATTTATGGGTACAATACCAGACTTGACATTTGTGATAGGTGTTGCAGAGAGAATTGTCATCTCTCCAATACAGATTACGATTGAAAGAGCAGCGAGAAAAAATACTGTCCGCTGTGTTCTGGTCCAAATTAAATTCAGCTTTAATGGCCACGTTGGTTCCGGGCCGGCTGCTGCCAGGAAAAAGTCACGGGGTGAAGTGGCAGAATTACCAAAGCTTCGCAGTCGCGAGGAAACGGTAAGAGCATATAACGTGATTGTAGGTGGTTCGAGAGTGGGTGAAAAAGAACAAACGCTTATAAATGAGACAAATAATGTGGGAAGAGAGAAGGATCCGTTTGAAATTATAATTGCTCCTCATTTTGACGGTACAAAGCATAACGTGAACCAAAGTTGTGATAAAGGGTAGTTGACACTTTTCAAGACTGTTGAATTTTGAGCAAGGAGTAGCACAGTATGGGATGCGTCAAAAACTATCATCGCTGAACAGGAAGCACGATGATGGAGGATGAATGGTGGAATTAATAAATCGGTAAAAGGGAGCGCCATATTCACACAGGAAGATTCACATGTGCATAGATGAGAAAACAATATCGTATCAAGGGGCTTTGGAGTTAAATTTATTCATTTTATCAACTTGAATAAATTAAATTTAAACTCACCGGATGAAGGAGTAGAGTTGGTGAGAGCCTGGCCTTTGGACGCGAAGGATTCCCATTGGGTAGGATGAACGGATGGAATATGAAATGATGCTGCAGGTAGGCTAGCTAATGCATGAATAATTTGTACTATTGTTTCCAAGTAAATGTATAAAGTTATTGTTTCCTCCATCTTTACAAGGCTCAAGCTCAGGTGGCCGTGTAGGCGAACCAATCAAATGACATCCTCTGTGCCTTATTGCTCTTCTGGATACCAACAGGTAGATGTGACACATGCATGCAAACTGAACAAGCTCAATGCTTTTCAATCCTATGGATCTGGTAAATAACCAAGTTGTGGGTGGAGGTAATCGACACATTTGCAGCAACCGTGTGTGTACTTTATGTAACAGGACCGTGCCTCATTTAGAATCAAATGTTGTACTTTTGTTAAAGAATTTCCCCAGTTGATGCACAGGAACAGCGAAGCACTTGAGGCTACTTGAGGCTTGTTGCACATGCGAAAACGGCTGGAGGAAAACATCTCGGTAAATCAAGACAGGCCAGGCTGAGAAAAATAGGAGGAGATAAAGGAGGGATTGGAATCATACGTACTCTAATGCTCACTGACGAAAGGAATTACTAGCACCTCCCATTACCTTCCTTGGAGAAAGAAAGGATCGCTCTGATCGTGCCCAAACCGGTGTAATAAGAAGAACGATGAGCGGAGTTGACTCCTGCCTTCTGTGCATTCATCCCAGGATCAATTCCCTCCTGAGAGCAAAGTAACGCCAGAGCTTAAGGGAACGGTCAATGAAAGCATGAGCAGCGATACGTACTTCGGGCATTATCAACTGATTGAAAGATAATTAGAAGTCGTTCAACGAGTCTGAATGCGAGCTGTGTGCTATGTACTTTACCAACAAGGGTTAGTGTGAATGGCTTGGGTACTTGCAGTTTGGCATTTGGGGTCTCGGAGGAAATGGGAAAGGTTGATGATTTGAGGCGGGAGTAATTAGTAGGAATTGTGTTTACAATTATCTAGTCATGGTTCGTGCTCTGTGCATCAAAAATATCCCAAGTGGCTTCTGTCTCATGATGCACTTGGGTTGAGGCGGGGTGGAATTCGTGGCGAAAAGATTATTGACGCATTCATGGGAATAAAGGATGAAATATCAGGTAGCTAAAGCTGATTTACGGGATTATTGTGTTTTGTCGTGTCGTAAAGGACTCATTCAAAGGTTCTCAAGCTCAAGTCAAGTTGAAAAGTCCTTTGTGATGCGGAAGGGAAGGTGCACTACTGCAGACCGTTTGCAACAAGGGAGCGCTGCCAGCTAAAAGCGTTGCCCTGTCTTGAGCGTCGGAAGAGAAGGGCTTGAAGCTTCAAGTGAAAATTATTGATAAAGATTGTGTTACATTTGTAGCGACGAGCCTTTTTGTTGCGCTCTGCTCCTCGTAATAATTATAGCTCACGACGTTTGCGCGTCCATCTCCCGTACCATTTGCATGGGAAGTTTACAGCTCGTTATCCCCATTGTAAGAAACACTGGAAGGCTTGGACGCCATTGTCGCAGTGTGACAACGATGAGAGCAATAATCGAGCACACACACGATGCTTTTATGGCCTCCATTCTTCCCTCAAATTAAATGTAATAGATGTAATGGGTGTTGGGACATGCAGGCATTGTGATCAGCTTTGAATGAATCAGGTCATCCGTATTGTACAGACAGGTAGATGGGCATTTCCAACGATGACTTCAGAAGGCTAATGCTGTAGTAGCTGTGCAATCTCGCAGTTCCTAAGGCGACACGTCCCTTTAGTTAGTCACCAACTCGCGTTTCCTTGAGTAACATAAGGGTAACGAGTGACAGCATCGAAACGAATGCAAAATGGGTGAATCAATCTTTAAAATAGTTTCTACATTACAGAGCCACAATCACAGTTAGATTGTGCTTCGCTTGACATTTGACATGCCGAGCCTTAACATGTCCCCTTTCTCTCCTATTGGTAATTGTACTGAGCCTATTTGCTATGAAAAAAATCTTTGTTTTCCTCAAGCTAAGACGTTCACAATTTTTAATTCTCAAAATCTTTTCAATCTGGTGTCCTAAGTATTATTCCCGAATATTCCAGCATTGCATGCATACGATCCAACCCTACAGTTTCTTGAGCTGTGCTCGTACTTCATAACTGTTTTACGAAGTTCTTCAAGCTAGTCAGGTGGAAATCATCTTGGGAAAAATGACACAAAGAGTGGGTAACTGTGAAAGAATTCAAATATCCTGCCGTTGACTCGTGCCCTTCGCATGCACTGACACAGAGCTGAATAATTACAGGTGTAAACAGGTGAAAGAGTACATCGTACGGGCTGGAGGCAAAACATGAAACTACGCTCAGTCAGTTCACTTTGTGTAGCTTCAGGTCGCACGAAGGTCTTTAGACCTATTTTTTATTCAGCTCATGAGCTAATGAAGAGAAGAGAGCTTGAAACTGATAGCGGAGCAAAATTAATTCCTAATTGCGTACATACAACCCATGTCAAAATGGTGATAATGGCTAACGGCCAAAGTAGCGCACGAGAGGCAGTTAACAACGCATCTTGGGATTTCCGGTACCACAAGTACTTTAACCTCCGCCGGTCCTTGAAGCAAATTGTCACCGAGCTGATTCACGAGTATGAGGCTGAAACATGCACCATCGATCATTTAGCTCAACGATCAGCAGCGCGGGTACTTTTGGTAATTGCGTCATCCTGTGATCGTGTGCCAGTGGCAGGGATATGGTACAAGAAGTTTTCGTTTCACCACCTAAATTCACCAATGCAACTGATCGGCTTTCATATAATCTTTATAAAAAATTAGACCTCTTGTGAAACAAGGACAAGAAGATGGGACTATCCTACCCTAGGCTCAAGATCAGTTTCACTAACTACGGAAAAGAAAAGAGAGCTCAATTGGAAGCATTTCACAAAAATTAAGCACTTGATGACACATGTATTCATTATAATGGGTGAAGGAAGAAAAAATAATGCTAATCATCCATTATTTCAGTTTAATGAGACTATCTTGATGGGTTTTGACACGCGTGTCTTGCGCCGTTCACCAAGCTGTACTGACTTGTGAGGAGCGGACACTTGAGGGCTTAAGGAAGCTCTCGGGCTTCAGCTGACTTCTGAAGCAAGGCTTTTCCGTGACATGAAATATTACATCTGGGGATGAGGCTGAACTGCCGAACAAAGCAGTTCATGCAAACTCAGCTCATCCCTTAAGAGCGACAAGAGCTTTTCTGGTAACGGATTATAATAGAGCGAAAATCGTGAGGGCATTCAGCGCCTATGCTGAATCGCTCCTTCAGAAATTGATACGCTTTCAGTCCCTTAGCCACATTTCCAAGAAGAATCAAGCGCACGCTATTTTTCAAACCATATATTTATTACGGTACATGGAATTTCCGCCCGTACTTCGTTCTTACCACGGGGAAATGAATAAGAACCAATGCAAAATGAACCGCCTGAGGAACTATACGGCCGAGATTAGACTGTCATCCGATTTTGTTTCCTATTCGCCCCTCCGCCATTTTATGGGTGCTTGCTAATGAGTCACGAATTCAAATCAACACTTTTAAAACAACAGAGAGCGTTTTAAAACATCAAATTGGCTAATTTTTTCACGGCCAGAAGGATGCTGCAGTTGATTTGCCTACAGCTTCTGCAAGTTTCGAGGATCAATGTCGGTGAAAAATTTTCACTCGACCGCAGTGATTGGCTTAATTTCATTCTGCGGGTGTAAATTAGAGCTATGGATGCGTGAAATCAAGACGTTTTACAAGTTCACTGACGGGGAAGGGAGAGACAAAACCGTTGCACAGTACACCAGCGCCTTTCCACAGGTGAGACACATGCCAGCATGGAAGCAAAAAGGTAGGCGAACGGAACTAAAGGGACGTAATGATGGAGCGGATCAAGTTAATGATTTGATTATGGCAGTTGACTTGACGTTAGCTAGTGAGACAAGTGATCATTTTCACACGTTGCTCTTCGCCCACGCTTGAACAAAAATATGATTTTGTGGTGAATTCCATAGCCATTTCAGGAACACAAGTAAATTGTAGTTGTAAAATGATGACGAGGAGTGGATAACTGCCAGATGAATTAGGTTCCGAATGATGAAAAATGGCATGGCGTGAGCACCAAGTATCTGCGTACGAAGAAATTGTGATCTTGGACTGGCGGCCGGGCCGACTGGCAGGGTTGCATGCAACGCAAACAAGCTCTAAACAGCAGGAAGAAAAAGAAACAAAACTTTTACCAACAATCATGTGAGGAGGACAGGAAGAGACGGAGATCAATTAGGAGCATATGTCTATAATTTAGAGTGGTAAGAAGTTCAATTTGTTATTGCATGTCGAGAAAACAATTCCCTTCCGTCCAGGAAAATGTGCCATGTCTTTCACAACAAACTTCATTGACAGGCCAAGTGCACCATGTCTTGGCCGTGGCCTAGCTTTTGCACTGTATGTCCGGTGAACAATTCACAACAATTGTGTAACCAGGCAACCATGCGATCTTAGGAGATGAGATGATCAAAGAAATGCTCAGAATGTGACAGACTGTTGTCTTGGTTCAGCTACCATGGTAACATGTGGGATTCAATTGTCACCAACATAAAAATAATACTATGGCGCATCTAAAAACCGAATTTACGTTCGCGGAATTGAGAACCTTCCATAACATTATAGATTCTCCTGCGGCTATGCAAGTCCGACTTTTGAAAAGGTATTGAACCTGGTGAATCCGTCGTATAAATTAATGACGTAGGTGAAGGCCTAGGGTGTAAAAAAAATTAAAATTTGTAGAATCTTGACATGACAAGTTTTCAGAGCATTAAACCTTGTCGCTTCTCGCCAAAGATTTCCAGATAGGCATATCCTATACGACTTTTCAGTCTAGTTTTACCGGCAACTCACAGATTAATAAAATTTGATGCGAAAAGTAATGGTGGCCGCATGGAGGAGTTGAACTTTTTAAGGGGATGATAAAAAGATTTGGAATGCTTGAACAAAACTGCTGAAAGCTGCACATGGGTGAAAAAGTGCAGAGACGATGTAAAGACAAGGAGATAAAAGAGAAATATTACTCGAGATTTTATGGGTGTGGACACTGAGGGAAGACGGAGATACTATTGGCTCGTGGGGAAAGGGACTTGAGAAAAAGACGATAAGGCTAAGAAATAAAAATGCAGTTTAGGCTTCTTCTGGAAGCAATTGCAGAGTACATAGGAGCGGATTGCTCCAAGCCACGAACAGAATTACAGAGGTGGATGCAACGCGCAGAATGCTTGCTTACAATTGCATGAGGAATTGAGAGAATGGTACGATGGGATGAAGATATTTAAGCAATAAACTAATAATTTGGATAATAATAAAGCCATGCAGATACAGCAAGTAAGTTGTCAAGGAAGGAAGACCGGGGAGAGGAGGTGAAACTAATGTCTTGCTCCTTGCTCCAGGCCTAATTATGTTATACCTCACGGACTTGTTCACATCCAAATTCTGTAGACACTCTTGAACTGTTTATCTTCACGTAGTTGAATTACGTCCGACTGAGAAAGATTAAACTGAAGAGCTTAACCTGGTCATTTCCTCGTGACGTCCTTAGCTTGTCCTAACGTCTGGCAATGCTCACCTCGAGGATCTGGCCACGCACATGTTAGGTGAACTCACCTCCTGTGGAAAAAATCCATCATTAATGAATTGACCACCAGAAGTGAAAATGGATTAGCTTAATTTCAACTTTCTCTTAAAGTCACTTAGTCTTCCGAGAGCGCCTGAGAATCCGGTATCGAAAGGTTTTAAATACCGACCAGAAACGTGAATGCTGACTAGCTAAAAGGCGTGTCTGCGACCATTCGGTGGGAATATTTTTAGGACATAACGGAAACCTAATCTGAAAGTGATAATAGAAAGTTAAAACTAGTTCACAGGAAAGGAAGAGGGTGTTCGTCTCGGACTGGACGCTGGTACTAGACGCAGTTGGAGACCGAGGCGAGAGGCAGCATGTTGAATTCCAGTCATGTTACTACACTATCTTGAGAAATGAATGAAGACTCTGTGAGGGATAAAAAATCAATTGTTGCTCTGGTTGCATATGACCGAGAGAAAGAAGATTGTCGCCGTTCTGTCCATCAAAGGTGAGACGTACAACCTTTTCCCATCTCTCTCTTCCTGACTCAGCTTGTTTTGTCCGGAGAAATGCGACAATTAAAGAAAGGATTGTCTCGTAGATATCATTACCGGTCCATTAAGCTTTCAAGTCCTTCTGTCTTGTATTTTGTCCAAGCAATAACTTGTCATCATCATGAAACTTGCCCACGTAGAGCCAATCCTTGTAAATGCTCACTTAAGCCACAGACACGCAAGCAAGCTTGCCTGAGCGGCAGCTCTGAATACTAAAGATTTTCATTGTCTGTCCAGCCCCAAAGTATTATCTTAATGTCTCTCTATTCTATTATTGCTCATGCCAGCCTAGCAATCCGGCCCTGTTCAAGCTGCAGGATGAGCATGCGGAAATCCACCACAACAATCTTAGTGACTTAATGATCATTTAGGCAGTTCCAGGAGGATCCTGTCCTTAACTGTCGTCTTGTCCCACAGATGAATGCAAACTTTCCGCTGTTGAAGACACAGTGGCTCATTTTGTCACTGACAATATTCATCATGTAACGAGGAGGATACCAGTATGAACTGGTGGGCAGGGGGCATCATGGGGTGAATACATCAGGGATGAGATGCCAGCTAGGAAAACACATGTCATCTGCTCCCTTAAGTCAAGATGGGGTGTGCACAAGTTTGTAAACACTTGCACGCTTCGCTGAGCAGATTAAGAAGGGGTACTTATGAATGGATGTGGAGATAAGTTTCCGACATGAATCATATAGTGACAATTTTTTTCCATCCTCATTCAAGACGCACCGAATAAACAAGTTGACCCGCAAAGGGAAGCGGTGATCTTGACGCGAGATTATAAAACTTTTCGGTTATCCTTGTCATGACGAAAGGATGGCGGTGCAGGTGATCATGGTCAGCCCACGTCGAATAACAAATAAGTGAATGAAAAATGAAAGACGAATCAACTCACAGTTTGAAAAAACCACCGGTTCCTGTAATACTAGAAAGGTAACTTGATTATGACAGTGTTGGAATTGATTGAGGGAAATCTTGTCGTACGTGTGATCAGCCGAAAATAGTGAAAGCCTGCATATGCGTAGGCAAACTGCATGTGAGTTGTATGAGTAAGCAAATGACTTGGAGAGATGAGAACACATGAGTGAGTGAGTTAAAGTTTATTGTGATGACTGGTGGGGAGAAAAAGATGTTTCTCTCAGAGGCAATTTCTTTGTACAAGTGACATGCGCTACGTCTTAACAATGTCGGCACCAATTTGTCCTTCCATCCGTGTTTTATATCCTAAGAGGGACCGCAGGAACAGACACGTAGACTGTCATGGAAAGGTAATGAGCATAAATTAGGATGTGAGCCCTGGCTTGCGTAAAAGTCGCAGTAGTCCGCTCGTACTTTCGTAAACCGGCTGGAGCCGGCGATGCATGCGAGTTGATCAGCTTGATCGAACTTTTATCGAGGTGAAATACCCTTGACGAATTTATAAAGTGGATGAGGATGGTGAAAACCTGAGAAATCGCTACTTTAATGCTGCAGAGGGAGAAATGAGATGGATGTGGAAAGCAATCTGTCGCTGATCCATGTGATGTTTGCCATTATGTGTTCGTAGTCTTATCCGTGGACGATATTTAGCATAGGAGCATACTGAAACTTACGAAATTGAGAAACATAGATTAGGTGGAGAATCTCAACTACTCGACCAATCGTTGCCAATAGCAACCGTGTTAATCTCAGCAATCTACGCCTGCGTCACTATTTTTATCAAAAAACCGTTTCGTGAGACCATGCACGTGTTACAACTACCGGTGATCGACAAAGCTACCAACAGAGAACCATGGACTAAGGGCTCGAAGGCCAAACTAGGTGAAAAATTAAGGGTATGGACAAGGTTAATACACAGTTAATCATTTACGATATCAAACTTAATCAACTTTCATGTTTTCATGGTAGCACCACTGTGTTTTCAGTACTTTTTTGTACTTGAGGTTACCATTGGTCGGCAGCAGTGTAGCCATCGCTCAGTGTTCAAGTTCAAGCAAGTACAAGTACCTCACGCTTCAGGTATAGGA
>VRMD01001053.1:5323-19362 GCA_009872375.1 Sminthurides bifidus
CCCCCCCCCGGAGTATCTCTACCCTAAGAATAGAAGTTAGTGTATGCTATTCATAGTTCTAGGTCGACATTCCCTTTTATGCAGTCAGTTGCTTCATGCCTAGGTATCCCATGATTCATACAAGGCTAGAGATTTGCCAACCGCTTTTCAAAATTGCAGTTGGTGGTCACTGAAGCCCTCCCCCTCACACATTGTCAACTGGGAGAAAATTCATAGCAACTGATGTATTCCACAGGGTTTCGAGCTTTCCCGTTGAGCTGTTGCTCTCCACTTTATTTTACTTTCCCGGGATGAATTTTCTCTATTCCCGGCAGAAAATACAGTTTTAGCGCCTCAGCCCTAAGAATTAATACCACAGCCACGCTCGAAAATGGAAGCATGGGTCCCTACTTTTAGTCCTGATGATGGATCCATGACAAAGAGACGGGATCAAGTTACGGTTTATGCATTGAAATAAAACTGATGCTCCTCAGATCCACGTCCAATGCTACGTAATGGGAAATGGAGCGGATTGAATTACTCGGAGCAGTATTGTCGGATTCCATTCAGGAGAAAGCAAATGTTTAGTTACCCTAAATAGATTAGGCGATGCGGGCAGAGGGGGAATTGATGATGGTGGACGATTATTCGGTGAAAGTAAAACTGCTGGCCCTCTCGCTCTCCTGTTCCAAGCTATCCGTAGATGCGCAGGCGATGAGAGTGACATAAAGAGCGGATGATGGGGCATAATAAATTTTGCATGACAATCATCCAAGTGAATGCTACCTGCCAACGAATGCAGGTGTGCTCCTGTATTGCCCGACTGCTATTTGCACTCTGTTTAGTTCCCAGAGCAAACAGAGGATGAATCAACAGGTAGAAAATTGAGTCAATTAACTATTCATACACGCAGGGAGTAAAATGGATTTGTGAATGGAGACAGAGTCCTGACAAACAACTGGCATAAATACTTTTACGTTCCCAGTCCCGCCTCTGGATCAACTTCATGTGAAATTGACTGTGAGGGAGGGAAATGAACCGGTGTTCAAGTTTTTGACGTGGATTGGTCCGTTGACTGCGAGCGGATTTTGAATTTGAAATTAAAAACCAACTCATGACTTCCATTTCAGGGAACAAGAGCAAGAGGAAATTCTTCGAGCCCGTCTTGGTCGCCGGGACTCAGCTGCTCAAATAACGACCATATCACCTCCGACGGAGGTAAGTTGATTGAGCCGTTGCTGGTTACTAGCTAGAAATTGAGAAACAGGCATATTCAAAACGGTACATTTCCCACTATTTATCACAGGTTCGAGAGACTTCTCCGCCCACGACTCGACGTCGTCGAAGCTCATTAGCGCAATTAACAGATATTTTACGGGAATGGGGAAGCGGAGGTGGCCTTAAGAAACATGATAAATCACTTTCAAGACGAGAAACGCTTGCTGACTTAGCTAGGTAAGTGAATTTTCCTCTGCAAGGAACCCCCTGGAGGTTCCAATACCTCGTTCCAGTGAGTCAGCCACCAGGCTTGGTGAAAGGGAGGAGGAAGGTGGTGGTAACGTGATTGTAACGTGGTGAAAAATCAATCCAGGAATTTGCCATGGTCCAGACGTGACTCGACAATAAGCGCCGCAGCCTCAGCACGGACCAAACGTAGGGAATCTTCCGTAGACTTGGTTAAGGGGAAAGTTTCGAGAAAAACGTCCGTAGACAAACCTCGCCGAGGGTCTGTTGCCGGCGTGAAGCATATTACGCCATCACAGCCTGGGATCACAGAATTCTCGTCTATTATTCAAGGTAGGGGAGTTTTGCATGTCCTGCATCTCCTACTCCTGTTCGATTGCCTCCTCCTCTGGGGGAAGATCGACAGTGAAAGTACTTGATGTATCGCTGTCCATTCCTCTTTGATTGATGATCCAAGGAGTGGAGAAAGGCAAGGAGGACGTGCACAAGCTGCGGCTATCTCCCAGGAGATGGATTTTGACAGACGCTTCCGAGCGTCATCACAAGAAATAATAAGTCTCATGCCTTATTTATGTTTCTTGAACACACGCCAGTCCTTGAGTTTCACTTGTGTGGCTGGAGGTTCTCTTCCCTTCGGGTTCCTTCGATCGATACGTGTGTAGTTTCTCATGGTAGCGAAAAGTTGAAACTGATGTTGATGATGACAAAGTTAATGTGTTTCACCACTAACAGAACCCACAGACCCGCCACCCATTGTCTCACCTGCCGAGCCCAGTTCCAGTGAGAAAGTTACGGAAGGAACTCCTGCGGCGCAATTCAAGACCGTCGCCGGAGCGAACTTCTTCGCCGAAACTCCACCGCCTCAGACGACAATCCACCGTCCTCGATGAATTCGGAACAAAGAGACGGGGATCAAAGTAATGGGTTTTTCTTCCTCCTCTTATCATCATTTTGATGTCTCTCTCTCAATTACTCCTGTTCTTGAGCTAAAAGTGGTTGGTTTCGTCACTCTGGTTTTTGGTCTTAGACCTAGCACTAGCGACGTAGTCTCACAATTTTGCGTAATGCTGCACTCCTGGATTCAGTAGCTCGTCACTTTCAACTCCCACCGAGTCCTTTTTACAAAAGCCGTCATTTGAGTCGATGTTGTACAGTTTTCTTAGGCACAATCCGCTTGCCTCCAAGTATTTAAAGATGCAGTTTTCAATAAAAATAGTTACAGACCGAGTTAGGTCCCTTTGCTTTAGAGATCGTCAAGTGGCCAGTATGTTTAGCTTCTGTTATGTTGGTTAGCAGTTTTTTGAATTGTTCTAGTGTTTTGTAGTTCAATGTTTTAGAAAAACTGTAGTTACGTCAGGTTAGCTCTAAGGTAGCAAAGCGTTTTTCAGCCACTTGACGTAATGTTTTCACACATTCAATTCTATTGGCACGAAATTCAAATGTAGAGTAGAGGTGCTGCTGAAATTAGTCAGTGTTCCTGAATGCATTTCTTTGTGCCTTTTAACTTTACACCTAATTACAATACCCATGCTACAAAGTTCCAGAAGTAATTCTGACAGACCAGAGAACCTTCTGGAGAATCAGCTGTCTTTTTGAGACTAACAGCACGTTTTACATGAGCACAAATACACCGAAAGCATGACTATGAAAACTGACCAGAAGGAGAATGGTTACCCGATCCTATAAATTCTTTTCATGAAAAGCTTAAACCATCTCCAAAAGACTGGTTCCAGCAAAACGAAAACCACTGCAGCTCCACCTAGCGCCCAGTAATGGAGCAACGTGTAGGGCAAATGCTCGTACTTTCACCAGAGGTGAAAGCTGGACAGTGTTTAGACTTGAGGCTCATAGGTTTTAGCCACGAGTGGATTCTCTCACAGCTTTTTGTCATTGTGTCCATGGTTGTACAGTTGGAAGGAATAAACGTATAATGACCCATGTTGTGCCCTAGGATGCCGAAGATCAATGAGTTAGAAAGCTCGCAGTCTAAAGGCAGCAGGTTTCGAGACGGGCACAGGTTTTTCAAAAGATCGTCTACAACGAGCCGGAATGAAGTGTAATGTTAATTTGCGCACTCTCGTCGTCTTGTGTACCAGTACCGTTTGCCAAGTGTATGGGAATGTCCCTCTTGTCCCGTTATTCGTCCACTGGGTATAAATGTTAGCCGCCTGGATCTCTGTCCACGAACGCTATTTGTGCTTTCACCGTGGATGAATGAGCTCAATGTCACCCTTTGTCGGAATGTCACCAACCCAGTGTTCAATCACGGTGATGAGTCAGGCGGTTTGCCACTAAAGAAGTTGTTGTATTTTTATAGACCGTTTTTATCACCTGATGATGGAACTGGGACCAGTGACGAACACTCCGCCTGGTCTCGAAAAGCTCGCAGGGACTCACTGTCCCCCGACTCGGCTGCTGAAGATGACAGTCATCGGCTTCAGCGCCATGCGAGCAAACGAAGGGCCAGACGACAATCGACAGTGAGTTTATCAGAACAATGTTCCGACAATTTAAACCGCCAATTTCAAATTGTGACCTCAAAGGAAAATACTTTGGAATGCAGGTTACCGGGGACGAGCGGCGGGGATCTCGAAAATCTCCAGATTCATCTTCCACCTGCTCCTCTCGGGAGCCATCTCCCGTCGCTCCTCGGTCAACTTTTCGCCGACAGTCTACAACGGAGGAGATTTTGATAGCCAGAGGATTCCGGCGGCAATCCACGACGGAGGAAATGATGCGCTGTCGAAATTTCAGGTCTGCGTCTCCGTCCCTTCCATTGATTTATTCATTGAGCGCCGAAAGCCTCATGTTATTTTTACGTCCAAGTCTTCCTCATCCTGTTGCTTTCATTCATGCCTTGCTCCGTGTGCTTTCACTCGGTTTGCTTTCACTTTTCCCACGTAGGTTCAAATTCCTAAATAGTTGCTTATTCCCCTTCGCTCTCAACTTGTGCTTTCACCGCGAGGAACATGCAGCTCACAATAATTAGATTGAGCAAACACATCTTATTTTTCAATTTAGAAATTTACCCTCCAGCAACAGATAAGTGGTAGGATTAGTCGCGAACTGGTATAGTGATCTTGTTTTAGCCGCGTAAATCACTCTGATTCCGTCGTGGATTTATACCTCTTACTCACCTATTGCTTTCACTAGTAAGCAGATCAACTTCCACATCCAAGGTTGTGTAATGCTGTCCCAGAGTCGGGAAATATTTTCTAGTGTTTTGACATCACAGACTTGACTTAAATCCGTTAGGTTAATCGTATCAAGAAACAGCTGACTAGTGAAAAATGTAAGCTTAGAGAGTGAGTATCAAAGGATAGCAGTCAGGAGTTTATTTGAGCATGTTACAGCCTCAGATCTACAAATAGCAAACATTATTCTTATCAACTAGGAAGCTTACAGCAGGTTGACCTGAATCCGATTGAAAATCCGGTGTGATTAAAATAAAAAAGGCCAAAATGGCAAAACTCACCTTGAGATTACCCTACTGCGACGATTATACTTAAAGACGTTCAAGAATCGTAGATTCGTTATGACGTCAGAGTAGCAGGAGCTAGTGAAAGTGTAGTTTAGAGTGAAAGTGTCAAGTGCTGGAACCAGGCCGCTTTTATATCTTCCGCGTAAATATTCTGAATTGCAATCCAGTAATTTTAGTAAGATCAGGCGGCACAAATTTCATTCTTGAAAGGGAATACGATGAGGAATTAATGAACTTGCGTATTAATTTTTAAAGAGGGGAGGAGAATCATAATATTTGCATATTAGGCAATACCTACTTCGAATCCACTTTCCATAAGACATGTTTCTTGTAACCTTGAGCTTTATAAGTTATTCAGAGTTGTTAGCTACAACTGTAAATTTCAGTAGGTTTTGCGAACAAAACACACCCGAGTCAAGACAAATTATAAACCTGAGGTAAAATTCACACTTGAAGTGCTAACAATTTAAGACTGCGTAAACATGTTTTCCTCCGACTGTTTTAACTGGATTTCCAGGAGGAAATCCAGTACTAGCTCCAAGTACAATCATTCCTTTTCGAAGTACGTCTCTTGAATCTCTTTCTTCTCTGTTTTCTCACTCTTTCATTTTTAAATGTACCTTCTGTTTAGAATTTAGAATTCAAGTTCTCCTCCGTGTCGTTACATTCTCGTTGTCACAATCTTTTAAGGAATCTTAATTACGAAAATCCGCTCATGCTCTCAAATGTCCTCCGACTTGAATGATCGGATGGCGTCTTCCCTGCATGTGTCATGGTTGTCTCTTTTTAACATTTGATGGACAAGTAATTTCAGTTTTCATTGGCATTACCGTGCATTACTCGTAATAAGTTGTTACCAAACCATTGTTCAGTACATGTGGCATATATCAATTACTGATAACCTTATATGTTACATTGACCATGGATTCTCAGAGAGATGCAACCAATGTCTCCTTGCATTTGCATGCATTGAAAGCAACAAGTGCATACGTCCCCTTCAAGTTACTAGCCTTAATGTTGGGCTGACTCTGAACAACGCAATAATTGAAATCGCATTACCCTTCCCATTTAGTAGACCCCCTTGGTCACGAGCTTCCTCCTGTGAAAGTTGATTTTCCCCCAGCTCCTCGCTCCTCTACTCAATGACGGCAGAGGATGCACACTCGATGACTGCACCTCAAAGGGGAAATTCCTCGTAGGAGTTGAGAATGTGCTGGAATTCAATATCTTATCACCTGTTGAGTGCTTTCTCATTTGGAAAGTGGCGGTGATAAAATACCAGCATTTCCTCCTTGTACTAAAAGCCTACGCGCCTTGCATGCAAACTAATCCTTGGACCTCCCCCCCACTCGCCGTGCGGTACAGGGAACTGGATTGATTTCTCCCAACAAACATATTACGAGGAAAGACTTATTTCTTTAGAAATCCTCCCTGGGCTGTTTACCTGTTTACCTTCCTACAAAACTCATTTGTGAAGTGGAGTCGGAGTTGTGACACTTCAGTCTCTACTGTTTTCCTTATTCTGGAGCCAAGGCAAATGTATGCTGCCTCTACCCCCTACAAACCATAGCCTGCCTTCCTGCTCACGAAGCCTTGTCGATTAGATGTAGTTTCAGAGACGTGTGCTTCTGTCAATCCAGTGTTAATTTCGCTCTCGTCTGAAACGGGATCAGGGCAATAAATCCACCCAGCGTTCCCAATTGTTTGTCGTAGTTGTTGCGTTCGTCCGCTGCTAATTCACCCCGAGGATTTGCTTTCTTCCTAAGACAATGAGATCACACAGGCAGGTAAAGACCCACCTTGGTGTAGAATACGCTATCTGTGAAAGATCCTTCTCTGATTTCAGAAGACAATCGACACAATCCGAAGAAATGACAAAAACTCGCGGTCGTAGAGACTCCAGTGCTCAAATCACGGACGGGACAATCGCTACCATGACTGTGGAAACGTCTTGCGCTTTCTTTGATACCAGTACTCAGACAGGTGAGTGGAATTTTGCAACTCTTGTCGCCATGGCAACGTCACGCTGCTTTGCGAATACCCTTGCTCCGCGAACAGGTCAGCAGTTTGACCGCGAGCTTCCCCCCACCTCCAATTGTAAGAGCCAGGCCCGGGAAAAGGAATGCGGAGGACGGTGTTTTAAACGCCGTGACCCGAAAACGTGTAGGAATTTAATTTTCAAGCTAATGCGAGAAAATCCTCTTGCTAAAATATTCCATTACCATGGACTTTCCCCTAATCCGGGAAGCTGCACGGTTGCGGCAAACATGTTTGCCCTCTGAAGCCCAGGCTCGGAGTAGAGGCTAGATCATGAAAATCCGCCTAGACTCTCGTCATAGTGGCTGAATTTTTACAGCGGGAGTTGAGGTTAAAAGTTTTTCCATCATGTGATGCGTCCAGCAATAATTCTTATTCCTTTGGCCATTTTTCTCCTCTTACGCTCCAAGAGACCCGGGAAAGGGCCGGAATACAAATTCAGGGATACAAAGTGCAGGAGTGAGTTCATTCATAGAATTCATGTTCCGCTGGATAAAGCAGGATGGCTGCAGTAATAAGAATGAATGACTTGAGAATACTAGAATGTTCCACAAACTCCGAGCATTAAAGTCAAGAAGGAGGGAATAAAAGCGCATTAAAATTTTCCCATGGGTAGTTTTGTTTGCTTAAAGAGTGAGGAACGGCGGGAAAAATAAATGTGTCACTTTCTCCAACTCCCACACATCCGATGGCCCTGCACTGTCTGTGAGTTGAGTGCAGTCGCAACTTTTATTTCCTCTGTGACTGCGTATGTGACGGTCCATGGGTCCTTAGTCCCTGCCCTGTCTTCTAGATCGGAATCTAACGCCTGGTCTCTCAAGGGCTTTTGTCTCTCCTTGTTTGCTCAGCTGCACATTCCCTGTAAGTGCTTTCTAAGCACGGTTGAAATTGTAATTTAAAAGTCACAAGTTTAAAATGAAGATCGGCATAAGCTCGAGACCTGGAAGGAGTCACGATGTACTTTCTCCATCCTTGCGTGAAGCATGTTGAGGAAGTGAAAGTCTCCATTTTCACCAAGAGGAAACACCGTCCTCAGGGACTGCAAGACGGGGAAATTCCACAGTTTACTGACCCTGAGCTGCAGAACCGTTGATTTAGAAACGAAAATTTAATGTGACTCGTGTAAGCTCAACGAAAAGGTTTTTAGTAAAGCTTAGACTGTCAGCAGCTCATGCTCAAAATGGCACTCAGCCGAACTTCCAATGTTTCGGTCAGATACACCCACAAGCATATTCTACCACCTCCAAAAAACATAGCTCGAGCTACGGCTTATTTGCCAAGCCAAGCTCCGATTCTAAGTATCCTTCCAAGCCCTAATTCCCTCATGCTCAGCCTCAGAAATGTGGGACGAAATTAATAATATTCTTTCAATGTCAGACAGCAAGGCTTATTTTCTGGCGATATGCGAGCTCTTCTATGCTCCCACAGTATGTGGAATGAGCTCTGAAGGTTTTTCCTGATTAGGGAAACAAATACAGCAGCTAATTAGTCATTAGCGAAGTTGGAATCTCCTTGTGGGAACGGTAACGAGAGGCAGAATGTTTGCAACAGAACGAACTTGGTTGAGCATTCGTGCCAAAAAACGTGCTAGAGAACCAAGGCTGAGTCGTAAGAATTAGATGTTTTCATACAACGAACAGAGCCACGCCCTCAGATGACTATCGAAGTGCAATTTTTGTACTGGTTTGGTGCTCGGAAGGGTCCAGGAGGATACGCGCTCTTATTTTCCCTACGGGAAGGAGAAAGTGATAATGGGGAATAACGGAGAACCGACGTTGTTTTGACGCAAGCATACGGTTCTTTTCTTCTCGGTTTAAAAGTTGGACGCAGAACGTGAAAGATTTTCCGGTGAAAGCGCCTCGGTGAAAGTAGCCAGGGTCGGCACCCTACCATGAGTGAGTTGATGAATTTTGTCTTTCATGTGGCTTATGAAAACAAGGCAGTGCTTCAAACAAAGCCAAAGGAAACAAAAGCAACTTGTTTTTGCAAAGTTTCTCCACCGAATACGACACGAGAGGGATGAATGAAGGTGTATGGAATTATTCAGCTCGTGGTCGGTACTTGAACAGGCTCAAGGCTCGTGTAAAAAGGACAGGTGGTACACGGTGGTATAAATGATAGAAACTAATGGGATTGAAACGAGCCCAGGAGCAGTCTACTGGCGTGGCCTTCTCCGTCAGCGCGTGTTCTCACAATGGACAGTCTCCCACCATGCAATAGATTAGCTCTACAGGTTACTCAAGGAGGGCCTAAAAAATTGAATGGGTTCGTGAATAATATATTCCAAAGGAAACAACCAGTTGCTTTCACCCAAGCCTTGCGTTCGATTTAACTCAACTTTCTCCCTGGTTCCGTACCTTTGTTTAAGCGTGACACGTTGCAGTTATGCTAGTGACATGGCAGTAACTCTCGCACTATTTTCTACAAGGACTTCAGCCAAGTGTTTTTGCAGCCTTGCTTAAGTTTCTTTAACCGGTGGAAAGGAAGCTTTCTCCTTGAAGTAAGGGGCAAGATTGGTTTTGGTTGCAGCAAAAGGAGTGGCAATGAATGACAGCATTTGCATTTTAAGCATTATGACACTTCCTTCCGGCATTGGAGGACGGGAGGCTTGCCACACGGAGAAAGTTGGGCAATGCAAAGGCAAAACTTGAAGCAGTAGAACGCCACTTAAGATTCAGGCCGGATTTGAACTCTAGTCACAACTGCTTTCTCTTGGCCCAAGCCATCGATGAGCTGTAAGTGCGCAGCAAGTTTAAGTATTGTTTGACCCTTGTCACGACTTTGAGAAAGCAGTGAAAGTATAATATACGGATCCGACGGAATTCCTAAGAGGATGCTACAAGAGAAAGAATTCTCCCCGCTCGCTCTCTCAGGCCGCTCGTCTCCGTCAAATGTGCTGGAGGAGTTTTTATCAGCCAAGTTTCAGACGGCATCCAGCTCCAGTCTCCCTTGTCTTCCCCAGTTGGAATGTTGAGCCCGAAGTGTGCGCACGTGTGTGAGTGACTTTCTCCAGTTCTATGAGAAAGAATGTCTCTAAAGGATGAGACGCAACTTTCACTGCAGTAACAGACCCTGCGGTAGGAATAAGATTAGAAAGTTTTCCGCTGCTGTAAAATTTATAGTTGTCGTAAGCCTCGTGACCATGTGGATCCCACAAGTTGAATGTCAATTCAAGAAATTGGTGCAGTACTCTCTCCACTTTCTCCACCAGTCAAGTTCAAGGCCGTGAGCTAATCTGAGTGAATGAACAAAGTAACACTATGCGTGATTGCGCGAATTACAGGAGGTGAAAGTAATTCAGGGCGAGAGACAAATTTAATACGAAGCGCCAACGGTGGTGAAAGCAGTTGAAAACGCATAAAAAATGCAAGTCCGAGTGAAATCGCACTTGACTTCCGTTCTCGGGCTTAGTGACAACCAGAATTGTCGGGAAAGTAATTCTCTTGGTTAATGCCGTCGATGGGTGAAAGCTAGAATAATCGTGTTTGAAAAAAATGCTCCAGGTGGTGATTTATTGCCCGTGATACGTCGTAAATCACCCTTCCCCCATAGAGTTGTGAGGAGTGTGCACAAATTAGTGAAATGATATCTCCATTATTTTCCGCATCCTCTGCAACATCCACAAATTACCTGTGCTGCAATCCGTGACGAGTAAGTAATGATGCGTTCAGAGGCAATGCTCCTGAACAGGATTTTAGCTTACAATTACTGATTTTTATTTACCTTCAAGCAAAGAGCATTAGCCGTAGCTGGGATTTCGATTAAATGTGCAAAAATAATTACGGAAACAAGATCGCTTTAGGGCTAAACACAATCTCCTGAGTGGTGCATCCAGTTTCAGGCAAGTGTACGATGTAACAGACGTTTGGCACTTCCCTGCCAAATTGAGTAACTTGGATCAAATCCTTCAAGTGAGCCATGTTCATGTGCCAAGCTGACGAGCGGAGCAATCAGCTAATGCAAAATTTATGCGGGAAATTTGTAAATTGAAAACTCGCAAAGGGTTGGCTCAAATCCCAGCATCCTGTGAGACTTTGGAGAAAGTTGGTTGTAAGCCGGGTATGTCATTACGGTACACCCGTGGCAAAATACATAAGCGCGGTTTTTACAACCTGACGAGATTTGGTTATAACACTTTCTCCTGGTTGATAGCACCTTGTAAAGGTATCAAGAAAGAGGATGAACAAAGATCCGTCAGGAGGAGATTGATTGATTCACTCGCATCCATCCTCCCTCGATCGTTAGAGCAAAACAGCTTACAGATTACCGACGTTCGCATCCTCTCCGTCTTCACGCTCTGAGGACGAGGTTGAATGAAGACTAGAAAAAATTCCAACGTGGCTTCCTTGATAAATCCTTGTTTACTTTCTCCACTCTTTCTCACCGTTTGGCAACCGTTCATCTTTGGCAGAGCTGCTCAATTCTCCTACCAAGGTGCAATTTTGTAATGGTGCCAAGCACTAGGAGAGAATGAAAAAAGTTTCAGCTGTCCTCCAACAAGGAGCATGTAATCTGCCTCGCATTACGTAGTCTTGCTTTCACCTTCGGATATCAACACGAGTTGTGAATGCAGGCTGTGGCGATTTGTTAGACCGGAAAAACGAGCCTGTTTACTTCCCAGGTGATAAAAAGGCTAAAGAGAAAGTTGCTTTCACCAGGATAATTAATCTAGCGTTACGGCAGTGGGAGAAAGTCAGTGGGCTGTGCTTGACTCCCACACGGGTAGTGAGCCCACTACTGGAATTGCTCTTAAGGCTTCGTTGTTACAATGAAGCAATATTGAAATCGCAAATGCAAGTGTTATGCCCCATAAAACAACCTGTTTCAAAATCGTCATTACACAAGGCTGCCGTCAGGATCTTTGACCTTTGCGCACTAGCTGAGAGTTTGTGACGAGAAGTTGTCTTTTGAATAAAGGCAAAAGATTGTATACTTTCCCAGCATTTTCTCAACTTTATTTTCCGCTCTGACAAAGTTTACAATTTATTAGGGAAGTTTGCATCTCCGGGTTTGTTTTCGCCTCTAGTTACACAGAGTTAAGATTTGTTATTTCCCCTGATTCAACAAAAGTTTCCGCACTTTGAACTTGCTCATTATGATCGATACATTTTCCTTCCAACCTCCTTGCTACTTTGATTCTCCGGCTTTGTAAATATGTCATTTGACCTTAAAAGTCAGCAGGTTCGGAGAATTCAAACTAAGTTAGGCAGGCTGCCTCCGTTTGTCTCAAACCTGGTTTGAGTCCATTAGTCGGCGTCGTAGCGTTCCCTTGTTTTACCTGTTTTCTAACTAGGAGGAGTGTTTCAAACTGAAATGATTTGCAAGCAAAGCCACAATATGGGGAGCCGTTCAGTGGAGCTGGTTTCACAGAAACACTTTTCATTAGGTCATATCGCCACTTCAAAGGTGGACACAGTCTGCATATCAGGCCGTGGTTCAGCTTTCCAGTTCTTAGTAAACACAATTATTGAGCCTCGGGTCGGAAATCGGTAGATGTGTTTCCCTCCACGCTTTCCCTTTATTCAATGCTTTTGGAGCTGTTAGAGACGTCGAATACTCCAACATGAAAAACGTGAACTCATGGGTGGGGTTGGCAGACTTACTTACTGACGACCGATTGACTGGGCCCGGTCGTCGACAGTAAGTAAGTTAGACTGTAGGCTTACTGACTGACAACGGACCGACCCCATCGATCAACCATCAGTAAGTCGGCTACCTAAACTTACTTACGACGGTTTGACCCAGTCGATCGGTCGTCAGTAAGCCTGTAGCCTAACGTACTGGCTGACGACGGATAGACTAGGTCGATCGGTCGTCAGTAAGTCAGGCTACAGACTCACTTACGACCGATCGACTGGGTTCATTGGTCATCAGTAAGTAAGCCATCAGCCTAACTTACTTACTGACGACGGACGGACCCAGTCGATCGGTTGTCACTAAGTTAGGCTGTCGATTTGGAACAAAGGACAATATGTACATACGGCAGTCAATTCAAGTGTGGTGGGTTCATTTACTTACTGACGACCGATCGATGGGGTCAAGACCGTCGTCAGTAAGTCAGTTAGGATTCAAACTTACCTACTTACGACCGACAGACCCCGTCGAGCAGTCGTCAGTAAGTAAGTCTGTCAATCCGACGGAAGGGATAATGTGTCCATAAGGCAGTCGATTCATGTGTTGGGTGACCTTACTTACTGACGACCGATCGGCTGGGTTCATCCGTCGTCAGTAAGTAAGTTAGGCTACAGACTTACTTACTGACGACGAACGGATTCAGTCGGTCAGTCGTCAGTAAGTAAGTCAAGTATCCCTCACAAATCCAATGGACACGTGCATCCATGGACTAGGTGTCAGCCTTACTTACTGAAGACTGATCGACCAGATCCGTCCGTCGTCAGTCAGTAAGCCTGCAGCTTAACTTACCTACCGACGACGGATCGACCGGATCCGCCCGTCGTCAGTCAGTAAGCCTAGAGTCTAGCTTACCTACCGACGACGGACAGACCGGGTCTGTAAGTCGTCAGTAAGTAAGTGCATCCAGTGTATTTAGCGACTGCCCTATGGACAAGCAATAACTAGCGATATTTCTGCATGACCTCACTGATGTCGCAGATGTGAAATTAAATCTATTGTTTGTTTCAGAGCCTTCTTCTTTGTATGACAACAATCATTATCACGAGGAATGCTCACGTTGCAACTCCTGCGGAATCAACTTATCTGGTCCAAATCAGGTGAGAGAGCAGGATTAATTTGAAAATTTCCATGAAATTCCACGGGCTTCCACCGCTATGCCGAGTCAGTTATGTGATTCAGTAGGCTGATGACAGCCTGGGAATGGAAGCGAAAGCCGTTAGAGAAAATCACTGGCTCTGCACTCTCTAATTGATGGGAAATTTCCTTGGTCTATAATTGCAGAAACGAGCTCGTCGTTTCAAGAACCAGATACTGTGTGATCTGCACTTTGCAGACGTGGCGCTTATGGAGTGTTCAGATTTTATGAATCAACTTCGGTCCTTCAAGCCGCAGAGCTTAGGATGTGCTGTTGCACGGAGAAAATCTTCCACAACCCTCATCTTCC
>VRMD01001054.1:0-19354 GCA_009872375.1 Sminthurides bifidus
GATTCGGGCCATTTTAATACCCTACGGCTAAATTGTAATCCGTGTTAAGTGGTTTCTTACTGATTACTTGATAGCAACATCATTAATCCAGCTAAACGAATGCTTTTATTAGATTTATATCAAAAAAATCTCTGTAATATCAAGCATTACCGACGTCTACCTCCACAACACACTTACCAACTTGTACTGTAATCCAGACGCGTGAAAAGTTAAAAGTTGGCAAGTTTAATTAGCTTATTCTAATATTTTTACACGTAAAGCTGCAGATCCGAATTTCTGGGCTTCTTAAAAATAAGTACAGCTTACCTGTTTTAATGGATTGATCGTTGGGGTAGGTCTTCAAATTCAATCCTTGAGATGCACCATAATCTATGGACATCAATGAATAACATAATCAATACTTACAGCTTTGACTATATTTTTCGTGGAGCACTATTATTCCTACAATTGTACTACATCTGTGCGGACAAACCTGGATCAGGAGCGGAACACGTATCTTCATCGGAGAAATCATTGCAGTCGTAAATGCCATTGCACACGGAAGAAGCAGGAACACATTGGTCACGACTTCGGCAAGTAAACTCATTCGAACGGCAGGCTGAGGGTCTCGCTAAAAAGTTAAATCGCATTTGCAGTAAGTATACATTGATTTTTGGCAACTTATAAAACACAATTACACTTACGGCATCCACTTTCGTCTGAGTTATCGTAACAATCGTTTCTCCCATCACATCTCTTGAAATTAGGCACACAGTTTCCATTCGCGCATGTAAACTCATTAGACCGACATACTACGACGAAAGAACAGAATTTGTAAGGTTTTCATTACGTGTTAAAACTTATTTTGATTCACAAAACATAGATGAAAAATGTGAAGATCTTACAGTTGCAGTCCATCTCGTCACTTCCATCAGCACAATCGAATCGAGAGTTGCACTTTGCAGAAAGCGGAACGCATCCCCCAGCTAGACAGGTGAATTCATTGGAACTGCAATTGGCTACTGGTGGGGGAGTTGCAACATCTGCAAGCAGTGCATTTTGTACAGATTTTGCGCTGGACAAGTACTTTTAGAAATAAGAAGTCAGAAATTAGGTTACCTGACGGGCATCCTTGTTCGTCTGAACCGTCCTGACAGTCAATTACACGATCACAGCGATAATTAGATGAAATGCATCTTCCGTTGTCGCATTGGAACTCATCTGCCTGACAGGTTTCTACGACATTGTTCATCATAAACATAGTTTTCATCAATGACCTCATAATAAGGAGACCCCAACTATTATTTTCAAAAGTATAGACATCCTACCACAGTTTTCTTCATCGAATCCATCGCTACAATCATTAACTCGATCGCAAACGTAGGTTTTCTCCACGCACTTTCCGTCACGGCATCTGAAGGCTGATCCGGCACAAGTAGCTGAAAACATTATTTTTTTGGCGTAAACTGTAGCAATAACTAAGATTTGATTTGCATTAGATAAAATTCCAAAAATTATTTGCTTACTGCAATTCTCTTCATCAGATCTATCTCGACAATCAGTTCTGCCATCGCACCTTGAGTCGCTCGGAATGCAATTGCTATCAGTAGCACAACGGAAGTAACCATTGGGACAAGCGGGAGCTGAAAACATCGATTTGCATTACAAACAAGCTCTTTTAAAGTTTAAAATGAATAAAGAAGAGAAAGTATTGTGCATTTCCAATAAGTAGAACTGAGAGTAAAAGCTGATAGAATACATATTGTGGAGAAAATGGAAATTTCTCCCCCTGCAGGGAAAATCCAATAGTGACTCCGCATGTTTATTTCTAAAATAAACGAACCAGCTCGGAAACAAAGAGAATGTTGACCAAAATAAGGCGTCACCAAAAGTATGAAGAACTCAGTGCCACAGAACCAAACGTCCCATACCAAGAACCATTGTGAGTGTAGATGTTAGTGTTTGTAAATGTGCAGTTGTAAACGTAGTTAGTGTGTTCTGAAAACTCAGTCAGAACTGAAGAGATAGGTGTATACAAGAAGGTGTCACACTTACAATCACAATAAATTTCGTCTACGCCATCGACACAATCATATCTTCCATCACACTTTTTATCCGCCTCAAGGCATTTCCCGTCGCCACACATTACTTGATCAACGCTACAAATATTGGCTACATTGACACCAAAAACAATGCAGGGTTAATGCAATTATAAAGTATCGACACATTTACATCAAGCATTTACAATCTCTCCGACACCAATGACTGCGATAACAATTATACGGTACACGCATCATTTGTTTTCTTTTGCTGATACAATCGCTACTGGTATTAGTTAGCCCAGTTAAGCAATTGATCCCCGATGCAAGTTTCAAGTATCGCAGTCATTTTTCATCAGCGTCTAGACTGCATAATAAGTATTGACTCCCCAGGAAAACTGAAGAGCAATAACTCATTCCGTAAATGGAACTTGAAAACTTGTCTCGAATAACAAACAGAACGTACTGCAGTTCACTTCATCATCTCCACCCTCACAATCGGGGATGTAATCACAAAGTTTGCTCAACTCAATACAGCCACCGGTATCACATTGAAACTCATCATCCTTGCAACCGGCTAAAACACAGCAAACATTAAGCATTACGAATAAGCACTCGCACATTTAAAGCCAATAAGATTAAAGCAAATGGTTGCGCAAACCCACACGAAAGGCTTATGCTAATTCGTTAAACAAACATCGATCGGCATCGATGGTATTCGCGCATCATTGCTCGAATTTTCACTGTTTCTTTCATCAACCAAACACGCCTGGTTCGTGCCGAAGGTTCAAAAGCTGTTACTGGTAGTGGTCTCGGGATTGAAACTGAACTGGCATCATGACATCCAAAAAAATTAGAGAAATCTCCATGATTTTTGGACAGAATTGGCCCCTCACATCACTAAATAGTTGGAACAACTGGGATATTTTTCAATCCATTGTTTCAAGAGACCAAATCCTTGAACCTTCAGCCCCACCAGCAAAAGTTCTCCAACTCCTTAATGTTCCAGCAAAATTTGGTTATTTGACGCGCTCAAAAGTTAAGTTAATGTTTGACACGAAAAGCAACATACTGCAATTGAATTCATCCTCTCCAAATGGACAATCTCTCCTCCCGTTACACTCAACAGACTTAGGCAAGCACATGCCATCGTCACATCGAAACTGGTACGAGTTACAAGAAAACCCTGGAATTGGAATACAACAGTTAAGGCAATTACGGGTTATCAACTTCCTAAAGTAGTCCAATCATTCATTTCCCGGATACCATAAGCAATAGCATTAGCAAGTGGACATTTAAGACTGGCTGAAACGAAATCACTTGATGTGTTGAAGTAAGCTACTCTCATGAAGTATTATGTCACTGAGAACATTGAATACTATTTTTAAAAAAACAGCAAAGTTTGCAAATAAGTCGACGAGCTGTCACACCTCCATTGCACGCTGAATTCCTTTACTCTCACACTGACTACAGCGGAGTCGGCAACAAAGACCAATAGACAACGTCAAGCTCCTAAAGGTTATTCCACTCAATGCATTCTGATCATCAAACTTTGATTTAACTTTGTCTTGTCTCAATACCATACTCCAAGTGTGCAAATGATTATTTCTCTGTGGATCATGTACTCAAATCAGATGTCGTCAGCACATGAACCGTGTGAAAAGCAACCTAATCAAATGTGCACCAGTGTAGTGTTACCAAGTACCCGTGAGGATCCTTTGTATAATGTAGCGAGATTACTGACAAACGGTAAAACTAGTGCAGAATAGAGGCAGTTTACCAGTTCCACAATGTAGAGGATCCTCGTCACTACCGTCCCGGCAATCCAATTCGCCATCACATTCCAACGACTTCGCAATGCAATTTCCATTTTTGCAGGTAAACTCAAACTCAGTGCATCCACTATCTGTATTGAAAACAAAAATGCACTTAAGTGTCTTAATGAATACCGATAGAAATACAAGCAGCACGTGCTAAATGACTTACATTCGCATCCATTCTCGTCCTCCCCATCTGGACAATCTCGTCTCTAAAATACAGATTATAATACATGCGTTACTGATATGCTCAAGACAAATCCATCGCTGGTCCGAAGATCTGAAACCTCTAAGATGCATACGGGCGGATATTCGTGTAACTTACCCGATCACAACGTTGACTCAAACTGAGACAAGTTCCATTCCTGCAAGTGAATTCACCGGGACGACATTGTCGTGCTGTAATGGAATTTCGAAAAAATTACTCATGATCGAAAATGAAAAATTCAGCAAAGCAGTGAAATATCATCCTTTCTAATCTTGGGTGAGATCAGTACAGCGGTAAAACTATTTCTTCATCGCCGCTTCCTCTGGCGACGAAACTCATTTCATTAAATATTCTCTTCTTCAATAACTTCATGGACACTATCATAAACGTTCACACCATTTCCCTCAAACCCCTGTCAAAACACCCAGTGAGTCCGGCGATATCGCAAGTACCACATCTGTATTCCAATTCACTACCTGACCACAAGCTAAACACAAGCACGTCTCTCATTAACGCATTACCATAATTTGTTCGCTCAAACTCAATAACTATTCCAGCCCATGTCACGAGCTGCTCAATGAAGCGTGTTAAACTTCGAAGTGTATCTATTAACCTGGAGCAAAAACAGCGTCCAGTCACTCTGATAACGCATTCTGGTCGGCGCCTGGACATAAGCAAAAAAATTGAGAGCTTAATTGGTATTTAACTCTCCGTCGGCATTCGAAACCCTGTTAGCGGGTGTAAATATCTTTATAATAGCCCCCTCCAGAAAAACAGCCGCTGCCATGAGCCACTACCATATTACTATTCACTTGAGTGTTTGTCCGCGCAGCAGTTCGTCTCACAGGGGGCTCATAAATATTTCATTTTGAAAAGGATAGTTCATTTCATTTCAGCTACAAACCTGACGACTCGGCAACTTTCCGCAAACAGCGGCAGACATAACAGGAAACAAGCCCTATGGTCATCAGCACCAGTCTCGATATTGTAAAAAATCACGTACTAGCCCAGCAACAGCGACCACAGTCAATTTTAATGATTTAACAACGCCTAAACTCCCGAAAGTAATGTGGAAGGTGCCCTTCCTAATGTCGTCATTCCAATCCGGTGACGAGATTACAATCAGCAGCCTTGCAGCCTCTCCTGACTCCTTGAAATCTTCAAGATCGGTATTTACAATCCTATCGGAATTACACACAACACACGTGCTTTTATTCTTACTACCCTCTTGTCTTTGACAAACCAGCGACGCTACCATAAAACACTAACCACTCCCCAATCTTGCTGGAGCTAACAACCGTCCAGTGGAACCCTTCAGCCAGACAGACGTGTTCAAGCCGTTTCTTGTACATTATTAGCAACTGATGTTTTATCCTATTGCAGATCTAATGACATATTTAGAGCTGAACACGGAAAAATTGAGAAACGCGATAATGAGACTCCATACACCTTCAGCTACAACAAGGTCTTCTGACAGGTTTCATAGTCCAAGGAAACATTTTCGCAAAGCAATAAAACTTACGACAATTTTCTTCATCAGACCCATCGGAACAATCGCTTCTGAAGTTACACCTTTTGGTTGAAGGAATACAAGATCCATTTCTGCATCTGAATTCGTCAGCGGTGCAGTCTCTGGGTGCTGTGGAAACACAAATTTTGATGTCAAAGATACACATGACCACATTATTTTGTGCACTAGACTACTCGGCAGGGTACAGGCTCGTACTTTTGACGAACAATTCAAACATTTACGTAATCTTTTTAAAATTTTTCCTCGAGCTCATGTTCCTCTCTTCCTGACTCTGCCGAGTAAGTTTAGTAACCGGGTAAGTGACACAAACATTGATAATATATTACAAACACAACACAATTAAAGCGCAAAATTAACAAATTTTTTTTAAATATAAAAACCAGTTTCCAGTTTTCAAGATAAAACCAGTTGTTAGTCACTTGAAGAATAATGATTTTCACTGCATTTTCGGAGCAACAATAGCTACACGCAGTGCGCAGCACAATATTTCATCCACAATTAATTAACTACCAAAGTAATTAAGCAGCATAAAATTACGACAAGACTAATTTAAAGCTTTACATACAACTTTACCATATTATAAGCTTACCGAATTAATAAGAAAGCAAACGCATTTAATTAAAATTAAATTCACGACCACCACATGGAAAAATGATGGCATTTAATGCATTCTGTATTTCATTTCATTGCGTGTACCTAACAGTAAATGGGCGGAGCATGTGTAAAATGAGAGGAAATCACGTGATATTTTGTTTTGACAGATTGCGCCACGTGGTTATGTCCTGTCAAAACGTATGACGGTTAGGCGTCTATTCTATGGCTCACTGATACAAGCTAATAAATGTTGTACGCTGATAAACTAATTTCAGATCGGCTCATTATAACGTCCATACGGCCAATTTGAAATTAACTTAAATTCTGATAACCGGTCTAAACGATAACATTAAAAATTTCGGTTTTGAAAATCCTTAATGCCAGCTAACTTTGCATCAAATCCCAATCAAAACCCTCATTTCTAAAATCCAAGCGATGAAAAGCCATAGCGTACCCCATTCACGGCCTTCAATCTGCGCCGAATAAAGCCGCCACCACGCCCACACAGCTTTTGAAAACGTTAAAAAAGTTTGACAATCATGACTTTTTGTCCACCGTGACTCACGAAAGCATGGGCACCTTTTCCTACTCGGTCGTCAATGCGATCAGTTCCCTGTCACATTACATTTTGCGTGTAAGATTCTCTGTTTGTGTACAATGCACTGTGCATGTCCTCTCTCGAGCCTGATGAATTTTACTATTATTTATATTAAGAGTATATCCTTATGGCCCACCCACCCCATCACTCCAGTTAAGTGTGTTTAGCTCAGCTAACCGAGTTGGATGGATCTTGTTTCTTTAAGATGGTTTGCGTAACCTGCTTTTTCTCATACCCATCATCTCACGCACTATTCTCAAAGCAAGCTCTTCCTCACCAACGGATTTGATGTCACAACGTAGAAAAAATGCGTAAATCTCATTCACTTACTACAGCTAAAGCTTAACGGCACGCATCTTAAATCAACCTGCTGATTAAAATTCAAATTGAAACGGCCATCGTAAAGAGTTTATCCCCTCCTTAGACAAACCTAATTGCCTCGAGTACCTAAGGAGGTTGCAAACAAAAAGCGTGCAAAAAAAACAGCTAAAGCTTAACGGCACGCATCTTAAATCAACCTGCTGATTAAAATTCAAATTGAAACGGCCATCGTAAAGAGTTTATCCCCTCCTAAGACAAACATAATTGCCTCGAGTACCTAAGGAGGTTGCAAACAAAAAGCGTGCAAAAAACGCCCTCATGCACGCACGGCACGCATCTCATTGCGTTTTGTCTCTCAGTTTTTTTAAGTAGTAGGGCTATTTACACATCCTTTTTGCCCCACCCACTAGCTGACGGTGCATTTGAGCTTGGATGTTTATTCACTCATTTTAAATACCGGAGCGGCTGTAAAAAATTTATCCTACACCTTCGGAGGGCCGTGAATGAGCCTTTGATGGACATTAGGCTTTATAATAATAATTGTAATTTCCAGTCTGATGATATTGGCGGATGAAGCAAAAAAGTAAAAGCAGCGTTAAATGATACACTTTGTAAGCAACCTAATTTGATAGCGTTAAGAGCGGCAGCAGCAAGCGATGCGGATGTGAAAGCAATAACAGCGCAGATGTAGTGAAAGCCTTATTGTTTATATTGTTCGTATAAGGGATGAGCCCTTAGTGAGCAACGCGCTGTTATTGTATAACTGTTAGTGACACGTGTGGTCTGTGAATGAAAAGTTTGTTAACTGTATATTTTTGATATTTTTCGTAGTGTGAACCTTTGTGACCTGATTGTCCCAAGTTTAGTGGATTTCTGAGAAATCGATTGACCTGTATTGACCGCTACAAGTACAAGTACACATGTAACATTCCCTCAACGTTCACTACACAGATACTAGACCAGGCTAACGGACGCTGATAGACCAGAACACAAACCCATCACCAACACAAGACTTATAGAAACCAGATGAGAAACGGAAATTGCGACCAAAACTATCACAAAGACCCCTAAATATGTAATCAAGGCACCCCAATTGTTATTGTTCCCATACAACGAAGGAAACCACCAGTTGACGACAAGGGATCCACAAGAGCAGAGCAGTAACGAAGAATATTTCATGTGGTTGTATTGTTGGTGGACATTGAGTTATTGCTGATTGGCGATTTTCAAGTCTTCGAGGTACAGGTCAAAGGAAGACTACTTTGTAATCAAAAGAGTTAGACACATTCAGAGTGATGATACCAAAACTACACAATCGAAAGGTCGAGTCTCAACTTCTACGGGGAAACTACCAACACAAACTGCAACGATTAAAGATTACTAAATTGTTCTTCTGAATGTTAAATCGGTTCAGACCGCAAGTAAGTAAAGTATCTCCTGGAGAATAGAAGTGAACAAGGGAGAAAATTTTTGTTTTGTGTTTTTTTAAAGTGAAAATGAAAGTCTTAAGCTTGAAGATTATGTGGCTTTTTGTGCTACTAAAAGAGCCAGTGTGCTGTGGCTATTGCTAACTACTATAGTGGCACAAACGGTTTTTTAGTTAACATGAAACACTGAACAGTAGTTAAAATTTTACAGAAAAAAGACAGATAACTGGAAAAAACCTAGTTTCAGTTAAGTTGAAACTACTCATTGAATGAAAGAAGGGACACAGTCTATTCTACTTCTACTGCTAACACTGAACGACTACGTAACTGCACAGCAGTGGGTACTTAAGGAACTGAACGGGAATACTTACGGCAGTTTGCCTCATACACTTCCATCCGGGCAATGATTAAACCCATCGCATCTCCGATTTAAGTTAATGCAATAACTCGTGCTGCTACACCGAAATTGCGTACTGTTACATGCAGCTGCACCCCATGCGGAAACAAATCACAAATTT
The DNA here is from genome assembly GCA_009872375.1 of Sminthurides bifidus. Classification (NCBI taxonomy): domain Eukaryota; kingdom Metazoa; phylum Arthropoda; class Collembola; order Symphypleona; family Sminthurididae; genus Sminthurides; species Sminthurides bifidus. The sequence goes on from VRMD01001054.1 coordinate 9,033, forward strand.
TAGAGATTCCATAACGGTCAAGTGATGAGCGGTTTTATGCACACGCCACCAATCCAATCAATCGCCGAAGACATCCACATGAATACGCACAATTCATTTTTATCCCATTATCGTTCACCACATCATCGTCATCATCCAGGTCAGGATTCAGGTACCACGTCACATTATACAATCATACGTCAAGCACAAAAGTCCACGCAGACCAGCAATTCGGTTCACAACGTTTTCAAAACATAAAAGTCATCATGTAGATTGAACCAACTTTCCTCCATATTTAAGCTTAACTCAAGACAAACTTATGTTACAAGCATTCAAGCATTCACACGGAAATGTCAGACCTTCACCAACTCGCTTTGCTGTTTTCCTACCGATGCATCGCGATGCAAGAAACCAAGGTAACTTTCACCTAAACATCTTGGCTGAACTAATCTAACCTGTGACGTCACAAACTTTCTTCCTATTGGCATTTTAGTTTCAACACCAACAGGAGGGTAGAGTACAACACGGATCAGGACAAGACAACAGCTCTAAACGACACAAAAGCAGACAATCTCAGAATCAATTGGACAACACAACAGACAAGCTATTCTCAGGCTGAAAGAATTCAAAGTCAAGTACGCCTTTAAGACTTTTGAGAACTAATATTCACTACAGCCATTACCTTCACTAACCAGACTAATAACCGACCGCCTTTCGACTAGGCTAAGAAGAGTGTCGGACGAAAACGTTACTAATCTATAGAAACTTGACCATATCGACGAACGGAACTAGTTGACTTGAAACTTGAAACTAAACAGTACAAGAACAATGTCCCTCGTCTCCTCCAATTGAAGCACTTTTTTGAAATCGCTATGCTTCCAATCGATAATCTCCCTTGGCAACCATCACCTGCACTACAAAACATTTATAAACAATGTGAGGACTCACGGCAATTAGACTCGTCACTGGTGTCCCCAAATCCACAGTCATTAACTCCGTTACATTTCATAGTGACTAAATCGATGCATTTTCCGGAAAAACCTGCACCGGAACTCGGTGGCTGTGCAGTTGTGATCTGTTAATGAATTCCTTTGGTTAATTGTACCACCCTTACTGCATAACGGGTCTTATTAGCTTACTAACCGCGTTTAGTTGCGCAGGTGAAAGTTCGAGATGACAGTTGCTTTTTAGTGAGATTGCAGAAAAGTATTTGAACCTCCTTCTTTCTATCGGTTTCTTCAGACTCAAAATTAATTTCCGAGTTTTCAGCATTTTGCACTGTTTTTTTTAAACCATCCCATGAAAATTCATTCTTAAGGCCAATACAACTCTCTTCAACGCAAACCTTTATAGCTTTAATACTTTTATTCTACTGTTTTGTTCAAAGAAGCTTTTGTTCTTGTCGTGAATTTTCAAAAAAAAACATTATGTTTCACCAGTCGACCAGTCCTACCCATAGTCTGGTAGCCAAACCCAGTCCCAAACCCATGAGACATTATTCATCGCCATGCCATGTCTCTTGTTCAGAAACTAATTTACTGGTTTTTACACGTGCCCATGTCTCGTCTTATCATTACATCATCACCCTTCTAATGAGGCTGGCTGGAGCACTTTGACAGTCTTTGAATTCTCACCCCTATGTTCAAATACACATTTGCGAAAAATTCTTCCAAGGTTTTTTTTCGCAAATCAACCTCTACCTAAATTGTTTTTAGATCCCAATTACACTTGTCGAAGCCAAGCTTAACCAACGGTCCACAGTTCAGCAGCCGACCCTCTATTGTTTTAGCGATAGAGTCAGGTGCTAATTTTAGATTTTTGCCTTCCCTCTTTAGTTCTGTAGAATTGCAGACCTTTCACATGCATTCGATGTCTCATTGCCAACATGCAAAATGCAAAGAGGAAGTATGACGACAATTGAACCAAGCAAAAAGAATAAAGCGCTAACGAGCGATGATCTTATCACAGGAGCATGTCAAAATCTGTCAGATTCCAATCAGTACATCTCGACACAACCATCCTCGGCCTAATCAGAAGTGGCTGCATTCAAGTTAGTGTCAGAGCTTCTTGTTACAGTCAGAAGATGAGATTGCATTCTAAACTTGTTTAGATCATCGCCATAATCACATGTCTCTATTGCTTGAATCAATGCTACCATCCGTATTCAACTTTCAAAGACGAAGAAAAAGTAGAGTTACGTAGATATTACGGGGCAGCTCCCACGCTTCTTCAGGCTAATAAAAAGTTACTTGCCCTATGATTTTAGCAAACAAACCGGCCGGTGACTGGTATGAAAGAGACGAATAATAGGAGAAGAATGCAATAAACTGCTTCATCAATAAGAACTGGGAGGAACAAATTCCAACATGAAGTAAAGCAATGCTAATGTAATGATTATGCAGGCTCCAAACATGTATTAAACTGGCTGAATGACATCATTGTTGTGAAATTAATATTTTTCACCCTCCATTCTTGTGGCGACGGCTTACAACAGCGTCAAACAAAGGGATGACCCAACTCTTTGCATAGGCCATGTTGCCGTACGATGAGGGGATAATCTACCTGGTTATTGACTCAAATTGCAAATTACAATTCACATCTTCTAGTAAGTACAAATATTTATGCTTCCAGCCAAAAAGAGTTACAGGTTTTAATAGAGCAGGTTTCAGAAGATGAAGTGTAGATGAAGTATGAAACACAAATGACGTCACAGTGTAAAATTGCGAACAGACCATCCCGTGTAGCGTTAAGGTTTCTTTAACGAATGCATTGTTCTGGAAGTCAAATTTTGGCGAAAAAACCTACCCTAACCTAGTTTAGAGGGCTGGGCTTCTGTGACTGTCAGCAGTCAATCAAGGCAGCAAAGAAAACAAATTAGCTGGTCTAATGATCTAGATTGTGCAGAGGGGAAAGATTCGCAAGCCTCTGCATGTCATGTATCCTATGCACGCATAATTGACATGACAACCGGGATTTTTTCCGGATGGGAATTTCATTTGGATAGAGAAATAAAGAAAAGCAGGACAAGATTCATGCTTGATTTCAAGGTCCTTCAACCCGTCTCGGAGCCTGAAGTACTCATGAGGATTTTCGATAAAGAAAAAAATTGCAAACATGTACACATTTGGTTTACTACCTGCTGAGATCGGCAATTATAATTTGTAAAGGGCAACGGATAGGCGATGCACTTTACTTTGGTATTCCACGCTCTAAACCCACGTAGTTTTTTCAACTCCGTGTGCGAAATCCTACACTCTCCGCCCGCTTCATTAAGTTGCAAAGCAACCACGTTCACTTATTCGCAGAAACTCAATATGATTTCTGGCGTTTTTACTACCTCAAGACGCATGTCAACTCCATGAAATGCTTATCAGGACACTGAGGAAGATAAAGGCTCATTACGCGAAACTGAGAACCAGTAATCCGTGTTCGTGTTGCAGTTTTCGCTCATGTGAATCAAAAAGGCATTTGAAAGACGTTAGCCAAAAAGTCATGAGAATTGATCCTTTTGTACTGTAGTATACATATTATCTGTGGTTGAAACTGTCGGATCAATGTCCTGCTTGATCCAACTTTGTTACACAGAGTCATATCGATACATTTTGGCATGTTGGTACCGCGATGAAATTTTTTGCAAGCGGTCAGAAATATTTAGCACAAAATCAAAATCAAAGTAGCGATTTTTATGGATCATGCACAATTTTGTCGACATTTGGCTATTCTAGAAGACTCTAGGCTCTACTACTTCTAGGAGCTTCTAAAGCTGTAAAATGGTACGGAGAGAAATGCTTGTAATAGGAAAAGTAGACCACTCACTCGTGCAGAATTCTTCATCAGATCTGTCATTAAGACAATCAACGCTTCCGTCGCAGAGAAGATCGCGAGGAATACAGTCTCCGGATTCGCACTCCCATTCGAATTGCAAGCACTCTGTCGGTGAAGCCAAAGTGGCAGGAGCAGAGCGCCGGAGCGGATTACCCGGAAGCGTTATAAAATTGCATACCAGTGAAATTGCAGAGTGCAATTTTTCAAAGTGATTTTCGCAAGTCGACAGCATTAGTGTCGTAAAATCAGGGAGAGCATGGAATACACGTGTTTGGAAAAAATCCCAGCATCCCAAAGGAAATGGATATGAAACGTTGCCAGATCGTAACCATTTGAGCCAGGAACGACCGTTTCAACACACGATGAATGGGAGTTTGCAAAGGAAGGGAAAGTAGTGCAAATGCAAAAGCATGCAGTTACCATACCATTTGAAAATCCGAGGTGAAGTATCCGAGTTTCCGGTGGCAGCATGAAGGACAATTAAAGACAAGACATATTAGAGTTAGCACTATTTGAAATGAGGTCGTCATTAATTATCTGATGGCAACAATAAGTTTTACTATTGGCTTTTGTATGGGAGATTACTGGTTGCGTATAATTTGCACCAGTTATTAAGTCTCTACTCAAACTCCACCACCTCTGAACTTGTAAAGCTGGTAGCAACTGTCTTAATTGAACTTTATTCGAGTATGTTTTTTTGGAAATCAGCAAGGATTTCGCATTCAAAGTTTTCAATCTGAAGTTTCAATCTAACTTCAAGATAAGTAGAGGAGCATAAAAAACTAGTCCCAGGAAGTAAGTGGTTTGTGTCAAGCAAAAGCTACAAGTTGGGAAACAAGGGATCTAAAAATATGTCGGGGCAAATAATAACAATCCGTCATTCTGCCTCCTACTCGACCAAAGCCGTGACGAAAATTGCTCCTTACATTTCTAAGAATTTAACTTGTGCAGCTGTGTATCTTAAGCATAGCGGAACTAGCCTCGTATTTTTTTTTGAATTATATAAACCCCCTTGAGCTTTCGCTATAGGGCTCACTAGCCTTGTGCTGAAGAAATTTGCGATTGGTACAGTTCAGCATACAAGATTGAATTTTGTGATAAAATTCTCCTCCTACTATCTTAGAAGCTCTTATTGTCTTGAAGGGAGGGAATTTCAATGCATTTCGCAATCCTCGATCAAGAGAAAGTTCCTTGGCTACTGAACATTAAAGTAAACAGAATCAAAGTTCGGGATTAATAATTTTTGGCTCAGGGTCAAACAACATGCATGCTAAGACCCAGAAAGTATGGACTACGCAAGCAAAGGGAGTGTCGAGCCTGTCAAGTGCATTTTGCACTGCAGCTACAAGTACTACAAGGTAAAGTAAACACAATCCTGTGTAAAGTCAAATTAGAAATTAGGATTAAAAATTCAAAAGCTAAAGTTTCTGTTTGCTCAAGTGTACAGTAATCTTGTAATTGAATTGTGTATGGTTTCGCTGTCTGCTTAAAACCTCGGTCTTTTACAGTTTACAGCCAATGAACTCCAACTACTAAATGAGAGGATGTCACTCACGGCATTGGTACTCGTCACTTCCATCGTTGCAATCAATTTTGCCGTCACATCGCCCACGGAAATCGATGCACGCCCCGCTCATGCATTTATATTGATACTTTTCCTCGATCACACCTTTCTTTTTCTTCGCTAAACCACCATCTTGACAATCCGACGTTATTCCTGATGTCGCAGCATGAAAAATTACATCATCATGTCAAAGTTTTTTGCATCACAATCTCTCTACAGACTTTAAACAACTTTTCCGGTCAAACACCATGAAAAAAATCTTCTTCGTGAAAATCATATTCACATGTTTTTAAAACATTACCCGCGCTGCCCGCGCACCTTCTTTAAATCACGCAGATGCATCGGAGCATACGCAACCGCATCCGTGATCCTGAACTGCAGTCATGCATCGCATCACCTGGTTCGCTAATACGTTGCAATTGCACCTGTACAGGGAACCACAGGTGTGCATTTCAATTTCGCCACAATTTGCGCTCCACAGGATTTTGCACAAGCCAAAAAAATCATATCAGTTGCATTCACCACCGTCGTGTCGTGTCTCCCCCTCACCAGTCTTTCATACACCAAGGCTTGAGTACACCTACTTGTTCAGATTTCAATCAATTGATCGCCTGCAGATTATTATTCCTCCGTCTAAATTTTCCAACCACCCTCTGCTTGTTTTACCGCAGATTATCTCATTCACCTACGCTCCTGGGCATGATAATCCAGCCGTACCGGAAGACATTTCCATCTCGATGACTTGGCCTCGGTTTACTCTCGGTGATTCCAAAGCGGGAGTAAAAACATAATATATTACGTCCCCATGGCTATTTTCTCTCTCCTGAATAACTAATGTTGCGTGCCTCGACTCCAAGAAAATTCAATATTCACCACCAAGCAATACCATAAGTTTTATGCAAAATAAGCCAACTTTGCCAAGAAGCAAGGGCTTGAATCAATCCCTTTGAGAATGCATAGTAAGCATACACTCCACAAACCCGGCTTGGCACAAGTTATAGGTACGGTACTCCGTGTGTCAGTCAGTACAACTTCATAGCGACAAGCCAAGGTAGGTATCGATTTATAGTAGATTATGGCAAAATCTTATCTGAGCTGAGATGGGTTCAAGGAAGATTTGCCTAAATCCAAGCAATCTCTCGGTCTCTCTGCCTCCAACATGCGTAAATAGCACGGCGGTGTAACGCATACAAGTCAATGAGCTTGAAGAAAGAATAAGCTAACAGCTGAATGATTTCTGTGCAGGAAATAATCTCTTTTCTCTCTCAAGAAGTAAAGTAAGCGAAACTGTTGTATAACCACCCATGCAATATTGTGTAAAGCGAGACTTTTATCATTCAGTGAGAATTCAAACAGTTCCAGACTGTAAGAGTTTCAAGTGTAATTTGATACTGTTTAAAAGTTGGTGCTTTTTCCACATCGGAGGAGAGACATGCGGAAACGGTTCGAGGAGAATGTGCATATGCACTACTTGTTCCTTACACCTCCTCACTTTTTCCCTGGAGGAGAAACATTATTTCCGAGCTTTGGCTCTCATTTATCTATTTCATCCTCCTGGGGGAATTTCACCGATACTCTCAGCGAGAACATGTTCAAACAAGTGGATTAATGATTAAGACCATGATTTCTCTTTCTCTTGTCTTTCACTCCGTGTCTTGAGTTTCAATCAGTTTTTTCCCTCATTTCTTTCTCGTCCAATGCTTTCCAACCCTCGTTTCATGTGAGCCACTGGGCCGACTTGCAAAAGCAGGGGATGGAGACGCTTGGAGCTAAAGCAGTGGGAAGAAGACGAGACAAGCAGGATTTGCACGGAGCTATTGAATGTCTTGTTATGCTGATGAACTTGTTGCATCCTCGGTTTCGAATTACGTCAGCTGTGGAATGAAATCAGGGTGGCAGAATTGCATCCCCTTGTCTGTATAGACTTAACACATTATTTGCAATTCGTGTCACCGGATTTTCACAAAGTCTCGATCCAGACACCCTCACGACTGGTTGTAGACACAGACGCGACCGCAAGGGGAGGAAGTCGGGTGACCTCCACCTTTTTGGCGTGTGTCTGGAACAGGTGTCAAAATAAAGTCCAGCCCTGGTCCTGACGTCATTGACACTGACTGGCTTTAGGATTTGTGATTTGTGTTTGAGTCACGGCCACGGTGCCAGATTCCGTTGACTTGCGACTTGTGAAATGAACACAAAGGTTTGATTTTGGCACAGGATTTTTGGCGCTTGTTTTCCTTCATGTTGGCACAACTTGGCAACGTGGACAAAGAAGGGAGAAAATTGTCATATTTGTGTGATTGAAACTAGACCGGTGGAAAAAATGATCAGATGAAAGACTGCATGGGCACGCGATTTTCTTTGAAGGACATGCAAGAAGCGTCAAAGGGGAGCTACGAAAATTACAAGGGCAGACGACTTTGCCGAAAGCTGTGATTTTATGTACACAAAATAAAATGACGAAATTGTTTGCTCAACAACTGGTGACTTCCTGACACTGGGTGACTGGAAGTTGAGGAATGTCAGTCTCTCATATTGTGAACCATGGGCCATCGATGGCAAAGGTTCACCGATGCAGGACAGGGGTGAGACGCCATGACAAACCCGAAAATGTTATAAAAAAGCTTGAACCAAGCATAACATCGCCCGTACCCGCAGGATGTGCAAATCGTAATTTGTGAATGCTTCTTGCTGTAAATCAAAACTTCTTCGAGATTAAGATATTACCGGCTGAAGAAGCCCGTAAGCCGAATTACCAGTAGACGGGCAATATGTTACCTTCGACACGGCACAGGGTGACAAATAGTCTTGAAATTTGCCCAAAGCTAGCGTTATCTGTAAACTGAAGCTTTGAACTTGTGCTAGGTTACTTCGTTACTTGCACTTAAGAATTAGGGTTCGACAACAACCTTTTGAACCTTTTGAAAGGTAATACCTTGGAAATAGGACTTGCAAGGTGTAACATAATCTTGCATGTGCCGTCGAGCTTCGCTATTAAAAATGCACATCGTTTGACCTGTTTGACCCCTCCTGGTCGCATCTAATATTGAATTACTTGCAGAAGCGTTTCTGACTTTTTTGTCAGCAGTAGCTGTTGGGTATACCTTCAAGATTTTATGCATGAACTACCCTGTATCAACTAGAGGAAAAAGTCCCGTTGGATGCATCCCTCCTAGCACGTGGGAGTTGAGAGCTGAATCTCTCCTTTTGTTTTTTATAGACACGCTGCCTTGGAAGGATGTGCTGTAACGCGACTGTTCAACCGTGGATGAAGTGTAAACAAATTTTCTGTGTGCGGAACACATATAATCTCATGAAAAATCTTTTACGATCTGAACACGACTGGTGCTCCACCATCAGCAATTACATGGTGTAAACATCCACAGCTTCAAGTCCACGTTTTTTCCTCCCGGATAGTTACATCATGTGCCAGTAGTAAACTATAATGGACAATTTGATACTTGTTCTCTCCTGGCCTACTAACCCGTAATAAAATCCTTGTTACGACAAGACTTACTCACGCACATTAGAAAAACGCAGCTCCAGCACCTGTTATCTCCACTGTTCTACTGGTATTGCCTCAGTTTAATGAACGTAACCTTGTATGAAAACGTTTCCTGGCTTTGAGCCTGTAACTGCAGACTATCAGACTATCAGAACTGAGCTAAAAGACTTCACTATTAGCTGAAATCAGCACTGTAATATGTACTACAGCCAATTCAAATTACCTTACCGAGAAATTTTTCAGTATTTCATTATAGAATTTCATACCAGTCGCTGACTGGTATCCGTTGCGTGAGACATTGCAATGGAATTGCACTTACTCAAACAATATGAAGTTATTGTAACGTTGCAACAAAAAAACGAACTAAAACGTCATCTACACGTTTCTAAACGTTGCCATCGAACTGTGAAAGTCCTTTGACCGGTATACTGGTCGTTATGGGGTCTAGTCAGGTCTTTCGATAACGTTATTGATAGAATTCCCTACGATCGCTATCATGAAACACTGCATTCTTACAACCATACTTGATGGTATGTGCTAAGTTGCAAATCAACTCAGATTTCTAGTTCAATGTATAAAACAATTTCCAAATACTTTTTTTCTAATGTTTCAACCAATCCTCAACCTCAGATCCCTTATGGTGAAAATTTGAAAGGTGGTGAAAAATCTCACGTCCTCATAGGTTCTGCAAGTAAATGCTACAGGTGGATTAGCTTTCTCTCTCATCAGTTCAGCTTATTCTTATGATGTTGAAAAAAATTTTCTTCTATTTTATGAAAAGAAACAAGCACTCTCAAAAGGAAATGCACACTTTCAGCAAACAGACATGCAATCACTCTCTCCTCAAATGAATCCATTTCCATCCAAACCTTGACCGCTGGTTACAGGTAAGTCGATGCAGATGACCCAAAGAAGAATCGTTGCACACACAGCTGTTTGTCTCCATGTCGGGGACATGTTGGTGTCTGGACTCTTCCACTCCTTTCACCGGTCGAGGTTCATCACACGGGGGTAAAAGTTCAACACAATTTACAACTTTCTCCGGGTGAAAACCAAAACTTAGCACCGGGCCTGTTGCAGGGGTGGAAAACTGTGGGAGGGCAAATACGCTCGTGGCTACTTTCACTAATTCTGTGAGGAAGTACCAAAAGCATGTGGTCTTATTAATGATTGTCTTGAAAACTGGAACAAGGCTCAATAGAAAGCTAAGTGGTGGAAGTATCAGATTTCGGCGGACGCGATTTCGATGAAAAGACACTTTCCTATCTCAATACCTTGGCTCTCAGCTCACACTTTCTCCAGGCTCATCCCACCATGAGTATGACACAACTCATGAGTAAAAACCAGCCCGGAAGTCACAATGACTCACCAGCTCAACCTTGCAAAAAGAATCTGGAAGCGGAAATCCCGTTAGCTTGTGATAATGACTGCATTGGATACTGGAGAAGG
>VRMD01001055.1:0-19352 GCA_009872375.1 Sminthurides bifidus
CAAGGCGTAGATGTTACTTATAATGGAAATTACCGGTAGCTACTGAGAGGTTGTGAGGTTGGCAAATAATAGAAACAGGTAAAAATGCGAAAAAAATACAGGAAATAGAGGTAACAGTTATTGGAATTTTTTGGAAATTTGGAAAAAAAGTTAGTCTTGCAGTTGCTATTTTGTGGTTTGCAGAATGTAAAAAAGTCATGATTTCTAATTTTTCATACTCATGTCCATGACCTATGACTTTGACACATGGACAAGTACAGCTCATAAGTTTGAACTGGTTGGTGCACAAGCAATTCCTCTACCTGAATCTTGGTAGAAACTCCATTGATTACAGGTGAGCTTGTATGAAGCGTAATAGAACCATTTCTTCGTTTCTGAATATGGAGATGTATATGTGAAAGTACTTACTGGACATGTGAATCTAATTGAAAAGCTGGCTACAAAAACAAGAACCTGTCTGCTGGAACACCAACTTCAAGTTCAGTTTCAATATTTTTAATTTTTCTCACGTGTAAATGAATCCTGAAAACTGATAAGATCCTGAATTCTAATGTGGGAACTGATTGTCCGATCTTGCAATTCTTCGAGCATATCGCAGGTGTGAAATCGGGAAAAGTCTGCAAAATTGCATAGGTAAACCTGCTCAAGGCAAACCTGAGCAAACATAGGATGACAATTAAGTCCTTTCTTTCCGACAGGAAGGCTTGTACCTTATACCTGGTGGGAGGTTGGAGCAGGTTCAATGAATGAACATATTTAAACATTTCTTTATCAACATTTTCAAGTAAATCCAACCAACTAGTATTTCAATATTTTGCAATTGCTTTCTTTAGACAGTCGCTTGCCATTATTCCAAGCACATCATTCGCCATTCTCTCAAGGAGAAATTGTTCCTCTGCATAATCTATTCTCATCTTCCATGCTTAGCAAGATGACTGAGCACGCATGCGCATGGAAAGAATACACGATAGACTCAGTTTTAATTGCCCCGCTAATTACATTCTCTCAAGGAGAATTGTTCCTCTGCATAATCTATTCTCATCTTCCATGCTTAGCAAGATGACTGAGCACGCATGCGCATGGAAAGAATACACGATAGACTCAGTTTTAATTGCCCCGCTAATTACCCTTAAGCAGAGCTATTTAGCAAGCATGGAATGAGACTTGGAGAGAGTGAATGATACTCATCACGTTGCTGAGGCGAGACCAGGGTAAAACTGCGCAGACAGTCTGGATCCAAGTTTATTACCCTTGCCTAATCACCCGAACGACTATTGTTTCCGGTGTAATTTGATAAGGCTGTGTTCTAATGTGCACATAATTTAAAACTTGCACACACGTCTCCTTACACATCCAACCAAGGTCTGCGATTCGCCAAGTTGCACTAGCGTGTTGAAACGTGCACCGGTTCATCTTCATACATTTTAGCGATTATCTTGTTTTTTCCCTCCACCCCCGCATTTACTCCTTAGCTCCTGCAAACGTTTTGCGTCAGACGAAAATAACTTTGCCACCGCAACTTATCCCTTTTGTCCGACATGAGTCCGACGTTTGATGACATTTATTCACACGTAATCGACAATCGACACAAGTCTCGACGCTTTCTGCTTTACGACAAGGCTATTGCCACCCAGGCCATCGCTGATAAGAATTCGTCCTCGAATTCTTACCATGCTGTTAATCGTAACCTTTACTATAACTTCATTAGTAGAACATGTACGCCTTGTCATGTTTGTGGCTGGAGCCCAGCTTGGATCCGTAGAACTTGTTGCCTCATAGCTTCGAACCTAGGACTGGTTGGTATTCAGCCATCCGGGAGCTGGTGACGACCAAAAGATTACACAAACGTTTGAATGGCCATAAACGTTGAGCTGTTTCCACAACAGAAGACCATAACCTCCTAGTTTGAAATGAATGGCGAACGGGAGTAACACACAGGGTATTTAACGACCGCAAATAATATTTGCTGCATAAATACTCTCTGGACCCAGTTCTCCATTGGTCTATTGCTTCTGCTAACTTTATGCATCGTGTTTGAAGCCTTTATCGCTCCATGTGGCTACTAAAGTCACTAAGCACCCAGTTTGTTGCACTACTAGTATTTGACAAGGACATAAAGATGAAATCGGGAAGTTATAAGGCACTTGTTCAATCGTAAAGTCAGCGGTTGAATGCAATAAAAGTTGCGAAAAATAACCTGTATCATCGCCATAGATTACAGCCTCAAAGCATAGGCACATTAAGCTAGGAAGCTCATCGGAATGATTCTGTAAGGTCATTCGCAATTTCAACCGGCATGGTGCATTAATGGCAAGGAAGCCGACTTGGCTGGCTACCAAGGAACGAGCCGAAGGCAAGTACTGTATGGGCCATACATTGACTGCTATTGGTCCATGGTCTGGTCAGCAGTCTTGAGTCGTGAGCCAGGTAGGCCTAGCTTGGAGGAAAAGTAAGTCAAACTGGAAATTTTGCGAACAGGTATAAAAGTGTCATGAAAAAAAAAAAAGAGTTTGCTCTCTGATGCTCTAACTGTGGGCTGGCGGTGGTTGCAGTTACGAGGCAAGCTGCCGGTGGAGCAGAGAGTGGTCGCCATTGATTACCCTTACAAACACGTTATGATTAAAGCCTCCCAGGTTATTACCCAAGGTGGGAGCACTAAATCCTGCAAGAAAACAAGAATCATTTATCGCACACCTAAACACAAACCGATGTTACGAGACGAGAGGATGCGAAAAATTCTCAATCGGCACTTGTCCCGCTGGTGGAAGCAGAGGGTGGTGGAGGGGGTGGGGGTTGAAATGGGTGCATTATTTATTTATTCATTTTCTCTCTTCTTCCATATCTTTCTGCTCGTCTGCTTACCTGCCTGCCTACCTGCCTGCCTCCTTTCCTATCTTATTAAGTTGGGAGATTTAAAGCTGTGATGTGGCCAACCGAGCGGAGAATTTTATTATTAATCACTGAGCTGAACACTCAAAAGTCATTTAACATCAGTTTTATGATGCATTAAAAAGGAGCAGAGGATTTTAATAGCAGAATGGAAAAATCATCCCCTTTCCTTCCCGCTTCCATCAGCCCAGCTGAAGATGAGGTTGGTGTTCAATTCTGCCGAGGAGCCTAGTTACTAGTTAACTCAAAACAGATTATGAACTCATCTTCCTAAGTGGGTTTGGAAAGATGGAAGGTGCTGGATCCGAAGTGTAAAAGCACCAAGTTCGGAAGCCAAACGTACGGAAGCAGTACAACAAAATCAAATTAAAGATTTGCAGTTTAACAAACAAGAGGCTGCTTTTCAGCCCATCTCGAGATTCAGTAGCGGGCTGGTTAGATGATCGGATGCGAATTCGCATCCAAGCATAGGATAACATGATGGGTGCAAGTTTGCAATTTCGCACGGTATGGAACACGGTTGTGACTCCGGCCTTTGCTTCGTGGCCTGGGTTGTTGGGAGCAGGAGCTGGTGTTTTTATTGTGAAATAAACGACAGATTCATGGCTTGTAACACGCTGCGAATAGCTCGCAGATTCGCACATCTCTCTTTCCCATCTGCTGATTCTGGATCTGGACTCTGACTGTGAGATGATGATGATGAAGAGACGGGAGAGAAAAGAGGGCTCACAATATAACTCGGCACGGATGAGGAGGCAGGCAAGATGTTTGCTTAAACATGTTTTACACACACTTAGTTACCACGCATTACTGACTTGACTTGCATTACCAGCTCTTTTCACAGCAATTACTTACGCACATCCTCCCTGCTTCTCTCATTATGTAAATTGACAAACGAGATGCAATGAGGTACACACGGTTGAGGAAGAGCACCACCGCGCTATTCGCTGCATGGGTGAAATAGTCAAATCTCATCTTCATCATCTTTTCATCTCCGTATCCGCATCTTGGTCGTAATCCCCGTTTATTTCAAGCATCCTATCCTGCCATGTTTTGTAACGTGTGTATTTTTATTCCAGTGGTGGAGAAAGAACTTATTTAGACACTATTTTAATTTGAGTAATCTGTACATCTCGATGCTAAAAAGAGATGCTTGGAACAGCTTATTAACCGGCTGGGAAAACTGCTCGTATCGGGGAACGATCTTATTAATCCCATATTAACCTGGGTAATTAACTTGGTTGAGCAAGCTGAAGACGTAAGGGGGGGGCAGGAATTGGAATCGCTCCGATGCTAAAGATTTGACCTGAAGATGCAGATTCAGTGTCATGTACTGTTTTATCTTTTGTGCTTGGACTTTCTGCAAGTGTGTGGAACTCTCATGGAACGTGAGGTTGATTCGCGATGATTTCGAGATGATTTCATGATAATGGACTACCCAAGGCGACGAGCTGTGACTTGAACGTTGTGAATTCGCATTGCAAATAATTATTTCATGCAATTATTTTTTAAGTTTATCATCACACCTGATCAGATGGAGATGAATCATCAGGGGATTGAGAGCTAATGGTCGTTGAGTTTTGTTCCGTCAAGTGTGAACCTGAGCAATGTTCAGCACGGGTACTTTGGATATAATGAACCTTACAGGAAGTCCAGGTCTGCCTGGAGTTGACATTAATTGGAGTAAAGTTGGCCACTGGACCTTGTTTCGTCTTCAGGTTCACGTTCGGAGATCGAAGGGCCACATTTTCATGAAGAGGGATTCCCACTCTTTCACCTGTTGCTTCACGTATAGTAAGTTGCATGAAACGGTTTTCCACCTGTTGATTAGCTACCGAATGCTATGCTCACACCTTTATTTGAAAATGGA
The DNA here is from genome assembly GCA_009872375.1 of Sminthurides bifidus. Lineage (NCBI taxonomy): Eukaryota > Metazoa > Arthropoda > Collembola > Symphypleona > Sminthurididae > Sminthurides > Sminthurides bifidus. Next base: position 4,760 of record VRMD01001055.1, read on the forward strand.
TAGATTGTTCTTCATCTTCTCTGCTTCTAATCCAAGTCTAGTTGAAATTATAATCATCATTCATTTTTTCTTAACATGAACTTTTACACTTGGAATATACGACCAATGTATAGGGCTGGGGCCTGTACTCCAGCTACAGGATCACGAGGCTGGAGCAGCAGCCTGAGTGTCTCGCATTTCATTTCATTGCGTTCTCAACTCTTGAAAAAAGCGATTGTTGCGTAGCAGGCTATTGTTACTAGAAGAGCAGTCAAAAGTCATAGATTGGAACAAGATTGAAATCAGTTCCCTTTTTTGCCTTTCTCTCTTTGATTCTCTGTATTTCTCTCTCACCCACAACTTCTATTCCAACTGCACGGATGTATGACCAGGGCATCCCTTCTACCTTTAGTTTACCTACTCCTCGTCACTTGGCCCTTTCCTCCCTGTTGCTTATCAACCGAAGAGGATTTTAGAACACTCTTGTCTTCCTGAGCTGCTCTAACTCTGTTTCCAGAGATCCGCATCCACAGATCCTACCATCGTCCGGGTTACCTGTAATGATCCTACCTGTAATCTGTGGAACATCCCTCCAGCCTTGTCCTCCGTAATTCTATTCAAGTCTGACCACGCTTGCCACTCACCTGCTCCGAGATGTCTGGCAGTCATGCACTTGCGTTAGCTCCCGAAGGGTAAATGAAACGAGACGCTATCAAATTTAAAACCATCAACAGGTTCACAAACTTGACCCTACTCCAAGCACCTTCCAGTCGTCTATGAAATCAAGTACTACTCGGAAATACATGCAAACTCCCAGTTGGTTTACCTGCATCAATCTAATCTCAGTACTCAGTGTATTGCATACCTGTACCTCCACATGCATGATGGATGAGTGCCTTGCCTCCTTAAACCCTTGACGTTCTAAGTTTTTCTCCCTTGTTGTTTTCACACCAAAGTGGATGATCCTTTGACCGCATGAGTTTCTGTAAGTCTAAACAAAGGCATATCATTTCCCTACCTGTAATCCTTACCGAGGCAATTAACCAGAACGAATGGTGCGATTACCTCGGTGAATAGTCTTGCCCATTGTAAAAGAATCGCACACGTATTCGTTCCCAGTCTGTTAGCATTCAAGACCCATGTGTCTGGAAACTGAAAACTTTTGGAACTGTGTCTGCAAAAGGAGGCACTGATTTGCATTCACGTCCAAAAAACTTTTCAACAGCGAACAAAAGCGACGCTGATCGCTCACTCTGAATCCGCAAGCCGACTAGCAAATCAAGACTTGAATGAACAGGACTGTCATTTAAGTGCAATTGCAGCCCTACTTTTTAAGAAGAACAGTCGAGTCTTTGATCTGCACTAATTTTGCAGTTGCAAAGATGCAAATCTCCAAGCCTCATCTTTTGTCCGCGGCTCCAGATCCAGACATGCAGAGCAGCGCCACGCTTAATGCAATTGCTCCCATAAAAAGGTCTTGATAAATCAACCCTTTCTTTTCTCCCTTCCACGAACCAATGTATGATTGAATTGAAACACAATCCATGCACTTTTCTCAGTATATTTTTATTATGTCATCTCTCGCCCTCACTCCGCATCCCATTTAACATCTCTGTATAGACTAGACACAGTGTATGTAGAGTGAGTACAGTACCCAAGTGCTGAATCCTGAATCATCATCTCGATTCTTTATGCAGGAACACATCTCATTTCATTCTCCTTCTTCCTAGTTAGATTAAGCCGAAGGATTGAGAGGATTTTATTTCCCATTGTGTGCAGGGTTGTTGCTAACGGACGAAAAAAACCGAGATTGAGTGTGACTATACGATGTTGATCCTTGACGAGGTGGTGCTCATAGTAGCAGCAAGGCCCGAAAGAAAGACGACACGACACACACGAGACGGACGTACGAACGGAGGAAGGATTTTACACATTAAATTAACATTATGAAGGGAGCATCGCCTCCGGCCTTGGCGTCCTCCTCCTTGATCCAGGTAGATTTTTTTCTCCCTCCTTGCACCGCACACCGGTGCAAGATGCGATTTATATTACCCACCATTTACATTTCCAGGCTACAAAACACTTCTACATGAACTGTAACCGATGGGAATCCACCTGCCCGCTTCCCAGCTCATCTCCTACGTCCTTCTGTATGGGCTGATCCCGATTTTGAATGCAGGCTCATGGTTCAACTAGCTCTTTGTGTCCTGGTAACTGGCCCTGGCCAGGCATTGAGCTAAACTTAGCACACTATTGTTAGAAGGCAGTGCCTTCTTCCTACAACCACTTGCGAGATTTCTAACAGCATTTCAAATTACAGCTATGGCTCTATGTACCAACATTCATCATCATCTTCATCATCACCGACGTTCAGTCAGTGCAACTGCATCTACTGGTAATGAATAACTGTTGCACAGGTAGGATGCCCTGCATCCCTTTGCTTTCTTCCACCTCACTGATTTGATGGTTGCATCACGGAACTGCAACAATCACGGCAAGGTAACAATGGAAGAGCTGGAAGACGACGAAGGAGAAGAAGACTTTTTCTTTTCTTCGTCTTTTTTTACCCGGTGGACTGACACGGGAGAGATGAACTGGAGAGATGTATCAACCAAGGAGGAAGATTGAATGAGCCCTTGACTCGTCTAAATCTCAAGCTAAGCTGGAACTTATCATGGCTATATGTACACAGTGCTTGGATTTTCGATGCTCTGTATGAGATGAGGAGAGCCCTTGGCTGGCCATTGTCTCTGGGTGGACGGCTGGATGGATGGGCTCATGAGGATAATAAAAGAGCATAGGAGTGCAGTTGCCTAGCTTGCAGGACTTGAATCTATGAAGACTGAAGGAGCCCTCGGGCCTTGGTTTCCGTAGCTTCCTTGCTTTGACTCTGGAGTTAATGTTTGAGAAGCTGGAGTGATTCAGTTGATTTAGAATGAAATTATTATGATAGCGGTGGAAAAAAACGAGTGGGAGGAGTACCACGCCACTGCTCCGAAGAGGACTTGAAGGGTCCGTCGTCCTCGTGCATTACGATGCCTTTGCCAGTACTACGGGTTTCAGTTCCAGGTCCAGTTACCGCAGCCTCTATGTATGTACCGTGTGTTGAAAGGGACGTAGATGTGCACTTGCACTTGGACCAGACAGAGGATCCCGATGATTCACGACAAGGCAAGGACCCTTTTTTGTCGAGAGCGAGCAACTCGAGAAAATCATTGCTCAACCTTCAGAAAGTGAAAGATGACAGTGGAGTTTCCTCCATCCATGTTGTTAATTTTGGGAGAAAAAATCCCACGCACATCCAACGTGCTACCCACAGAACCGAAAACCACTTCGTGGTCTTCTCCAGTAATAGCAACAAATAACAATGAAGGGAAAACTACAGGTCTTTTAGGCTCAAGTCACTCAACCAGCTTTCAGATCAGGCCTTAAGTTGTTGATATGCAATGCTTTCATGCATACATAGTCCAGGCCCTGAGTAACGTTTCAGACTTGCAGTACTGACTTCGGTACAGATGTGCAACCCAGTCTTCAAAACTCTGAGTCCTACGGCTCGGCAGCATTAGGAAATGGAAATCAGGGACGTTTTTGCCCTCATCTAAAGAAACGGAGATGGTGAGGAAGATGGGAAGATGATGTGAAAGATGTGCTTGGTAGGGAGAAACCCGGTTTTCGGGTCACAGGAGCAAAATGAAATCAACTTTTGCTAAATGAGCTCCGGCTTGAGCTTCTTCAAGTTTTCTGAAGAGCTTGTAGGAGATTTTAGACCCAGTGCATGGGAAACCACACGGTAGTATGTACGACAATTTCTAACGGTAATGATGAGTAGGTGGACCGAGGCTTCAGGAGGCAAACAACGGCTAAACAGCCTGTGGTAACTAACTTCATGACACACTAGCAGGAAAATATACGAGCCCGAGAAAGAAAAACATGATGAGATTTAAAGCACATGTAATTCATTTTCTTGTAATTGTGGGGGTGACTCCTGGCTGTTTTCCTCATGCTCAAAGGCTGTACTGGTTCCAGTTGTTGCATTGGTCCCCTTCTTTTCTTGCAGTCAGCGTTTCTTATTATCATTTATTAGGATCAGAATGAGATGAGTCTTGGGCGAAATTATACAAATGGCTTCTGTAAACGTCACATGTGTTGCCTTCATAAACACACGTTTATGCACATTAGTCTTCCTTCAGTCCTTTCTTCTGTACATTATGTTCATGGGAAAAGGAGCCGGGAGGAGTTGATCTGCGACTGGGGAAAAAGGACCAATTCATTAAATAAATCAACGACTTGAGTTCAACCCGCTGTCCTCGGCCAGTTTTCTGGTAGGTTGCCATGGTGATGCTCGATGTACATGATGATTTGCGAGATTTTAATGACCGCAGATCTTCTAGGTGAGATGCAGTACGACCCGCTGCCATGGTTACCTCCGGCCAAGTATTGCAACTCTATTGGCTTATTCATAATAAAAAGAAAAAATGCATGGACTATTTTAGATTTCATGTTTATTTTGCTACACGATTCAAAGCTGTCAGATGACACTTTTAACTCTTATGCTTGTCGCAACTTTTAACACATGCTGCCTGACTCTTGAATGTATGTACACATGGAAAGACCCTCGTCTTGGCATTCAGCTTACGTGACGACATTCTCAACTGTACTACAAAGCAAACAGGCATCATAAACAAGATTCATTTTCCTTTATTAATTTGCTCTGCTTTACTTGTGTTTCTTTCTGCCTCGTCTATCATTACAAATGCCACCAATATCACGTATGTCATACGAGTTCCCATGGCATGTAACAAGTTAAGAAGCCAAGTGTCGTCGTGTAAGCTCTGTTGACACAAAAATAAATAACATGGAAGCAAGAGGTTTATGCTTTTCTTGTCCTTTACATGGTCCATACAAGCTGTACTTTGAGTTCAGTTGTGTGCATGAATTAACAGAGAAAAATGACGATTTGGTACACGGGTTTTCCTGGAATTTCAGCACTCAAATAGATTCGGAAAATCCGGGTGATTTGGCTCCACGAAGGATTTGAAAGGAGAGCAGCGTCGTGTTCACACAGTCTGAAGCGATTAATGTCTTGTTCAAAGAAAAACGATTATGTTACATTTGTAAAGCCAAAAGCGGTTTAGTGAGAAGGAAAGATAATTCAAGGACAATATTTACGGAAAACGGAGATTATGAGATTCGAGTACATGAAACCGATGCCTCTGAGGCAAGAATCAAATAAGTCAAGGGCGATTGCGCTTCGGGGAACATCTCTTCGTTTGGGTGCTAAGAATTGGAAGGGTTTGTTCTCCGAAGTTTCACAAATTGTTTCAAACAATGGTCTAAGATTCGAAATGGCTTCAAGTAATTTTCCATGGAATGTATGAACAGAAATCCGTTCACCGAGCTAATGCATGTAATGATCGAGAAGGACGGACTTAGACCTTGTGAAATGACAAGTTGAGAAGGAGCGTGTAAGTAAGAGTGCCAAATTCACTTGCCAGACTTTCAAGGATTTCCTAGAAGAACATGTATAGTTCAAGGTTCTTTTTGCAATCCAAAAAATGTGCGATTGCAAGGATTCAATGGCTGGCATGGGTCCTAAGAGGACTTAAGAAGCCTTAAGATTGTGAAGATGCATGATGGATGGGTACTTCCTGGTACTTATTTTCTATGTTTTATCTCCGTACTTAGATATTCTGTGACGGCTGTTAGTTTAGCGCCATTATATCAGATTGGATGATTCAATCCCATTGTCAATGCAACTTCATTTAGCACAAGTGTGGGGAAAAAGCCATTTAGAGCTGAACTTCACACTTACACTGGAGGGCATGAAGTTACTAGCTTTTTTCCCAGACATTGACTTTCTGAGCACTGAAGTTTCGAGCAAGAAAAGCACATGGAGCATTAGCAAGCAGATCACAGAATAAACATTTGCCCATTTGTTATTCGCAGGGGGTCGATGAAAAGAAGCAAGTGTTTTGCATTTTTTAAACGCGTGTGCACTTCCTCCTAATCATGGAGCAGACTTCAAGACGCAATTTTCGCTACAAGTCGACGAGGCAGGCTATAATTCACGGCAACCTCCAGCAAATGCACATGCTTAACCTTAAACAGATTCAACTATTAGAAGAGAGCTAGAAAACTTATGCTGATTTTATTGAATGTAAGCCACAGCTGAATCATTGTTTGCACAAGTCAAATGTCTCGAACCATTGTCTTCCCAGCATCTTCTAGTTGACAAGCCGTAACGTTTCGAGGTGTCAAAGGTACCAAAGTATGATGCATTGCTGGTTGTCATTCCTTTGTTCCTGTGCACTAATCGACTCGGATGTTATGAAATGATCTGAAATTTTTATACGTTCGGTAATTGCATGGCATATGAGTAGAAGCTAAATACGCAGCGTTGTTTGCGGGGAACCTTTGGCTTGAGTCCAAAATCCTCTGAGACATAAAGTAACAAAAAGATCCATTTGTTCAGTTGGCTTCGCTGCATCTTCGCAGTGGTTCAAGTTTACTGCATTGGTCGGGGAATATGAGTAATCAAGTACCGTAAATGAGTCGGCGAAGGAAAGGACTATGCGATGTGCAACATCACTAACGAAAGTCGCACTTGCCGACTCGATGACTCAAACCTCGACCTAGAAATTAATGTTGAAGCTGAGGATTGATAGGCAAAGAGTTACAACTATGTCATTGGACACTAGGAGTGAAAATGCATTGCTGTTCTTTATGTCCCCAAGTACATCAGATGGCTTTTGATTTCAAGCAATTTTACAGAATGCAACAAATTACTACAATCTTACACACATGAATTTGTGACACTCATAAAAATGTTCACAAGCCAGAGGGTCGACTCATACTGACGACTGACACATGGCGAATTTGAGACCCGTGACCATAAGATGCTTATTTTACCGCTACTTTGTCTGCATTACAGCTTTGGGGTTAAATTACACCAGAACTAAACCCAAAGGGTAGAAATCAACCCTTGAACCTTGATTTTTGCTCTACCGAGAATTAGCATGCTATTCCCGTAATTACAGTCGGCCTTAACTGTGTTTTCTTTCATCTCTTTTAGAACTTAGTTCCTCTCACAACAAAACATTATATTTGCCAAGGCCAGAGCCGCAGCAATATGATCTCATACAACTTGTTGAGCGCCAAGCAGTCTTCACCATTCCAGGAGCTGCGTAAGCCTCACAGTTAATTGCTAATTTAACTGCCGCTTTGTTTGCAATTCCTTTGCTAATTGCTATAACTGCAATTAAACTCACTTAACAGCCTTAAACCTTTACCTTTTCTAATGTCTCCGACCTCATCACCTGATCCCCCCATCCAGGCTTTGAGAGGCACCGATTCAAAGCCTTAAACTTACGAAATGGATGAATGTCGGCCAGGATCAAAGTTTGTTGTTATGCCTGATTCATTCGCCGAAGTGATGGATGAATTATGCGCATGTCATATTGCATGGTCAACAAGTCAATTGTCGGTCCGACACCTTATGTACGTGTCTAATTCCTTGGTAGAAATCGTCCGTAAAGGATTTTGATTGAATTAGCGTTTGCCCACGCCGACATTCTGGGTTTCAAACGTCCCTTGACCTAATTACAGGTGTGCGGATTGAGCACACGGGGAATGCGGGAATTCAAATCGTCATAGTTATGCATTAATAAAAAAGTTGGATTTTAAAGCACAGTTCGTGAAGAATTGTTTACTTCCCTCTTTTGAATGACATTCGCCGCCAGTACCTAAAAACTTTAGTGATCATCGGCTCGCTTGTATGCAAACTTTTAATAGGCAGTTGGCAATACATTCTTGTCGCTACATGGCGAATTTTATGTCTTGGTTGCGTTGCGTGGGCTGAGAGGCAAGTACATAAAGTTTAGTGCGAATAGTTTCAAAGAATACAACCCCCGTCAATGTCGATTCAACCCCTATGCAAGAGTTTTTGCCAAGCGACTCAATCAGACGACATGACGACATCTACCCTGCCCCGCCATAATTTAATAAGCCTTTTAGCTAAAAGAAATTCATGAGTATACAAATTGATCCTGCTCACAGTAGCCATGACCATTCATGTCCATTCCATAAAGGCTTCAATAAATAAATGTGTGCAGGGTGCACAAAGGTGGGCTGTCAGGGTGAGAAAATTCGCCGGTTCCAAAATAGGAAACATGATGATCTTGTTTGGTAGCTGTTCATGTGACTTGACTTTTGCTTAAGACCACATTTTCCTTCGTCCGATCATCAAGCATTGAATCTTCAACCCATGTACAAAAGTAGAGATTTCAGCTTCTGTATTTCGCTCCAATCCCCTGTTTGTATCCAGTCGTCTCAAACATGATGATAAGAGAGCCGATGACTTTGGTTTGCATTCAAGCATTTGATATGGCCGTCTTAATGATCTTGTCTGAGTGATTATTATGAGAGTGGGCATGTGTGACTTTCCACACTTTCGTTAACACCAGCCCACGAAGTGATTCCAAATGTCACGGACGGAACTGCGGCCGGCGGCTTTCTGTCCTTGTCTCCAAAGTTGGTGATCGCGCTAATGTCTCAAATCACAAGACTTAAGCCTTCCAGTGTCTCTGTTACTCCGAGCCTAGTCACATCAATAAGGAAAAGGCACCCAGACGAAAAAATATTTAACTGCGGATGCCTTCAACCCCGNAGACGAAAAAATATTTAACTGCGGATGCCTTCAACCCCGGTAAATAGCCCAGTTGAAACGTACTAACGTGACAAAAAACTGGAACAAGTTAATTAAGATTAAATGCGCTGAGTGAGTCAACGCTCGTAGCATGCACTATCAACACTAACTGCCAGGTGTAAAGATTTATCTGTCTTGGTGATAAGTAAAAAGAAGCTGTTAGAACATTAGCTAGGTGTATTTTTTTTCAAATCCCGCGTTACAATGCAAACCAGTGGCTGTTAAACTAGCACAGGTTGGCTGACAAGGACTACCTAATTACGATTACAATTGATTGTTTGTCGGGACAAAGACACCGTCAAATTTAATGGATGACTTGGGCGTTTCCTCATTTTGTCCACTCGATATTGTTCACAGGAGCGTTGTAGTTAAAAGGTAAAAATATAAAAGTTGGTTCAAAAGTCCCTGATGCATACGAAATGGAGATTAGTGCGCTGTTGCAGGGTACAGTGCAGTCACTGTAAGTTAACCGCAATCGCGTTGCGGGGTGAAAAAAATCAGGTGGGTGTTGGTTCAGTTTCGGAAATAAATGCATTAAAGAGAAAAAACGTGGAGCAATATCTACACGGTCCAATGAATGTTTAAAACCATATTTTTTTCACTTTTTGCTTAAAAGCTATAAACGCAAGTAGGCTCAGTGGCTGTTGGGCCATAATTGCTCGTGGGGTGATCTTCCCTGCCTGAGAGGTCGGCAGGGGGATGAGAGGGGGTGAAGTATGACAGTGACCAAAAAGCGTCAATGCGATGCGGAGCACAGTAACGGAATATTACCGTGTAGCAAATGCAATGTGGTAATAGCTTCGCGTTGCCATGGCAACCATGATTTTACGCAAGAAAGAAGAGATACGTTTCAAGATTAGCAAGGCAAAGATGTCTTCATCCGCATCAATGTCAGAGCACATTGAAAATTCAGTCTCCTTCATCAGGCGAAGACACCTGCCTCATCTAATTAGACTGCGGCACAAAACTAAAAAGGCTAATAAGTTGTACCAGTACATGTTATGTGGCCGCACGATAAAATAAATATTAAGACTTATTGAGCCCATATTCATAAAAGTTTATGATGGGTGTACCTTCAATAGACCTGAGATCATTGCAGCAGCGGATGGTGAAAACCTACCTGCCAACAGGTGATTTAAACGACAGGTGAAAAAATTACGGGAGGTGACACTGGTTTATCCCAATTTCCCAATCATGTTCCAGGTAAGGAGGAAAGCTGAGCCTGGAAGAACAGATTCATGTCTTTGTTTGCTAATCCAGCGTCTCATTTCGGTTGATTGACTGCGAGCACGGAGAGATCCCGAGTTGCAAGTGCAGTTAAGCTGAGACTTGAGACTGGAGTAGAAAAAAATTGCCTAAAAACAAGCAGTTTGAGTTTCCTTTCCCTGCAAGTATATCGTGAAACCTCGTGGCTGACAAAGAGGTGATTTTATTTCCCCTGACGTAAGGAAAGATCAATTTGGGAAAAGGACGGAGCAAATGAGAACGTTTGAGGCTTGGAGACGATGATGAACTGGACGAGGCACAGAAACAGGTCTCCTCCAGGCTACTAAAACTGGACCCTGCGTGAACTGAAGGGTTATCACCTGTTGTTCCAAGTGTCCATGCTGATGTTTGTTGTTATTTGTGCAAGGCGAGGAAAAAAACGGTAGTAATCACGACTTTTCAGTAGCCAACCAGTCAGCCGTCCAAAGTAACCAGTCATCCGCTTCAGCAACACAATTGCATCTTCCATCCAATCCACAAAAGCTAAGGCTTCTTTCAAATCCCTGGATAGCAGCACAGGTGCATCAGACAGGTAGACGTTGTACAAGCTCGGATTAGCTATTGGAAGAAAAAAAATCTGGAAACTGATAAACCAAGTTGGAGTTTACGCACTTTGGAAACAATCATTGCTGCTGGAGTGAAAAAAAACTATTATCAGCGTCTCTTTTCTTTCTCTCTCTCAGTCTCAGTCACCACTTTTTCTACTACTTCCTCGTTGGCAAAGTTGAAAGATGACCAGCAGACAGCTTCAAGTAGCAAGGGCCACGGGTAATCGTGACTGCTACTTTGCAGGACGGCAGGCAAGGAGTCAGTAGGCAGTGAGTGAGGCGAACAGGTGAGTTGATTGCCATTACGGCCAGGAAGATGATGCCAAGTTGGCTGGTCGGGTGTCTGTCTGTTTATAAAACCAAGAGCAAACAGTAGCTCCCTTTGCCCTGTGGTCAAACCAGATTTACTCACATCAGCATGGAAACAGTCCTCCATGAGGCAAGATGAGCCAGGTGAAAAGAAAAAGCAGTTCATAATAAACGTCTTTACAATATCATCTTGAAGTTATCTCCCCAGCCTGTGTTTTTTAAACTTGTGCTCTTTCTGTTGCCTGGCAGATTTTTAAGCAAGATAAAGATAAAAGCCATTGCTGGCAGGAGCCAAGAGCACGGGAGCTCAAGCAAAATCCTTTTGGGAGTGTGTAATCATGTGGTTGCGGACAGGTAACGGAATTGGCGCAGGTGCATCATCCCATTGTCAGAACTTTGAAGCTACTGAAAGTCAAGTCTGATGCAGCTGCTGGATGAACTGCGGTACAGGTAAATGCGTGATGCCATAACTCGGCAAAATATTATGAGATGATGCGACTCAGCTTAATGACTTTTCGCCTTAGATGGAAGTGACGGATGGGGTGAAGCCAATCTATTAAAGATGGAGATTATGCGAGTTGAGACCAGAGAAAGAGCGGGCGCACCTGCGCTACAGGAAACCAGACTCTTGTTTCGTCCCTGTTAATGAGAATCTGCATGCGATTTGACAAACGTCGGTGGATCGTTTTACGCAATCTGATTGTTTTCACAGATTCAGAGGAAGGGGTCAGATTCTCTCTTTTGTCAAAAAATGAGGGAAGGACTGAGGACAGGTGATGACGACTTTGATTTGGACAAGATACACTTTTTCTTTACGATAACATGCGGGGTGCTGTAAAAGTTTATGTGAAAGCATGTGTACTAAGAGTGAATTGCAGAGTTTTTTCAGTCAATCGCAGGAATTGCAATCGCAATCACCTTGTTTGGAACAGGTGTACCGTAATCATGCACTGTAGGAGCATGCTCTTCATACTGTCTTCTGAAACATACCCTTTCTTGGAAAAAATAGATAATTTTACACAATGACTTTCGCTCAGTGTCCCGCGTAAAATTTTATGTGAAAGCAGTGCTTTCTCCAAGTACATCCTGAAATTCAATACAAATGTATCTTCAGCCTGACTTTTTCATTGGCTCTTGTCAACCAGTACCTTTAAAACTTAATTGGTTGCTATGCTTTAATGCTATACTTAATGCGGAAAGCTATACTTTTTAATAACCTTTGAATAAAATGCTAAGCTTGAAGAGCAGTTAGCTTGACAAATCAAAGCAAAGGTTGGAAACCGAGTTGATTAAAAAGTTAATTTTAGAGGGCCATGCGCACATAGGTATTTTCACAACCATCAGTATTCAGGAGTCCCACCTAAAAATTAGAGAAACCAACCCCTAACAAGGGACACATTAGAGGACAAACGCACCCCCGCTAGTAAATAATTCCTCCCTCCCCCCGCCTTGTCCCAATTCCCTTTGCTTGTAGTAATCATCAACTGTTATAGTCCTCTCTCTCTCTCAAAACTCGACAATTATTTGAAACATGAGAAAGGACAAGGATTGTGCGTTAGGCTCGCATTGTTAGCTTGTGTACTCGTAGCGGTTTGCGTACTATTTAACTCTGACCAAGGAACCGAACTGGCTAGCGTGATTCCAGAGTTCCAGGAAACATTAGACGATGCTGGGATGAAAAGGTTGAAAAAGCATCATTCAATTCCATGATATCCTAATAGAATGACACAGTCTTCGGCCTTTGAAACATTTGTTGAAGAAACACCCTTCTTTTATGAGGAAGCACACAGGTGTTACATTTCACCCTGGTCGTTTAACAAGCACACATAAAGGAAAATGGATAAGAGCCATCGTCCCTTTCTCTATTTCTCTCTATTGAACAATTCCTAGTAAAAATCCACTTTTCCCTATGTACACCTCTTCAACCTCTGACAGCCAAACCACTGCTAACCAGTTGAGCTATAACCAGCTTACCAGCTTGACACAGCTATGTAGATTCAGTTAACCACCCAGTTATGTAGTACCTTGCCCCGACACTGTATTCCATTACAGTCCGGCATAGAATGCTTTTGACGGCTAATAGTTTTTGGTGGCATTGTGTGAAAACCAGGACGGATGAATCACTCCATTGTGTGACAAGAAAAGAAATTCTGGAAAATCTTTCCGCAGTCAATAGAACCGATAGACCGGACCAGTAACACAAAGCGGGGAAGAGAGAAAGAGACGAATTTCCGATATTGAATAACATTCAATTCTCATGCATTAACTGCAACGGGTGTAGAACACAAGGAAGATGAGAAAACTATTCTCTTCTCATGCATTCTTCAGTGGTGAATCAGTGTGACAAATTCGATCCCTCCTTCGCATTCAGAGCCACAATGTCTCCGAAGATCATGAACAAAATTTCTGGACTTTTGTAGCCTGACAGGCGAAAAATAACCCATGCTGTGGACCATGTTCCAAACATGAGAATTACCAGGCACTTGCCCTGCATTTGCATCATGTGCAACCTATTTTTATGAACTGTTTTCCCTCTGATGAGAGCTTGGCGTAGTCACTTGGCTCATACTTGAACTGATGGACATCACGTGAGAATGAATAAGGGTTACGGCTTTCTTTCTATGCTCTTTTGTATACATTTTAGTGCAGTAGAAGTGGAGTGCGACACCTGCAATTTTAAATATTTGGTGGAAAATAGCCACATTCCACAGTTGTCAATTTCTCGACCTCCAAGTACTTTTTGTGACTTTGTCCCAACATGCTGTTCTAATAATGACCAAGGCTCGATCCTTTGTGTACGGTAGGTCAAGCGTTTAACATTCTGGGAAGTGTGGACACAATGGCGGTTTTGTCGCCTCAGATGATTCGTCTCAAAATGCGAGTAATTGAGTATTGTCATTTCCTTTCAAAATCGTGAGGTCGTTTGCAATAGAATGGCTAGATAGAAAGAGGCTTTTAGGTATTTCAGTTTCGGATAGCTAAAAATTTGCCTTACTTTAGAGTCCAGTTACCTCAACAAGCAATAGATGGAGCCCCTACAAGCCCAAGCTTTAACGTCAACACCATTTGGCGAATGGTTGGTCTGCAAACGTTGCCACTGTCAAATTGCAGATTGAAGGCAGAATTTTCAATCCCATCAAGTACAAATCTAGCACTCTGATCAAGAAAAGAAAGCAGAGTTGTCTAGCATAGCACCGCCTTACTAAATAGTGCAACGTGCATTTACTTTCACCCCCATCACCCCTTCTTTCACCCCCTCAAAATGTGCGTACTGGGCTTCTAGGCTCGTAACACATGGCTTGAATCAAGGGTCAAGTCGGAATGATACACGAGCACATGGACTCAGAAGCCGAAATCAGTACTAGTTATCAGCTAACCTCAAAATAGGCTTTGAATTTAAATAATTTGAAGGGCACGCAAGAACAGTTTCCATCCACCCACCATATTTTTTCTCCCGGCAAGGCATCCTCCTCATAATCTCTCAACAGAAAAGTACGTCCCAGCGACCTGACAGGGAGCAAGTCCGATAAGTCTGGCACCCTTTACTCGACTTCCCGCTAAAAGTTACATTGAGACGGCTTTCATAATGCATGTACATATGTGCTGCACCACGCCAGAAGAAACTAGGACCGAGTCTCAGTACACGCCTTCAGGAACCCGGAACGGACAATATGGCTGGACGATGTATGTCTTACAGAAATGAAATTGGAAGTTTACGAAGCCAAGTGGATAAAAAACCGTAATCGTAACATGAGCCGGTGCAGTAAATGCTCTTGGTATGATTTGA